>CM055441.1:5134932-5164147 GCA_029228465.1 Salix viminalis | reverse complement strand
TTAAATAGTATATATATAATTTTTTTATTGATATATATTTCATTGGTAAAAGCTACTTAGAGAGTTATTGTTTTATATTATTTTAAATATAGTATAATTATTTTGTATATAATTTAATTATACAATTAATTATATAATCAATAGGAGTAAGTTATATAATTAAATAATTACTTTTAAAAAACCTTCTAACAGTATAATTATTAATTTTTTACTTATATTTATATTAAAAAAAAAGAATATAAGATTAAAAACCCCTGCAACAATTTAAATTTGATCATGATAGTGAAACTAGTTCTTCTATATCAGTGTCACATGATGAAACACTAGAACTACGTGATTTTTTTCAAACTCATAATCGAATCAGGGAGAGAGCAATGAATTCCCAACTCCAAGCCAATTTGATTGAACATTTATGGGAACATTACAGTAATGTGTAAATAATCATTAGATTTAAGCTACTTATTAAATTAAAATACATTCCATTACAAATAATTCAATCAAATTAATTACAAATTAATACCTCTATTTTTTTATGCTATCTATTATTATAATAATTATTATAATATAATAATAATTAGCATAAAAACCCACCTCACCCGTCTGTTCCCTTCATCTCAAAGTTAAAAAAACCCTACCCCATCCTTCTCTTCTCCCTCTGGCCGCCCCCTAAAATTGAAGCAAATAAAACCCAAAAAAGTTTAAAATGCAAAGGAAAAAACAAAGCAAATTATCTTGATGTTGGAGATAGAGAAACTCACAAGAGTCCCATAGGTTGAAACAAAGAGCTTTGTCGTTACTAATTCTAAAGTTTCTCCTACTATTTTTAATTGCTATCTCTACTACTTCTTATGCACCGATTACCTCTCTGAATCTACCTCCTACTCCTGATTCTATTGAAGCTTCATTACAACAGCTTGGTGAAGAGTTAGCAAAGCTCAAATGGACTGTTGGCAATTCATCGCTCTTCTGAAATGATTCCAACCTAAGAGCCTATAAATTTAAGGTGATGAAACAACATGGGTTTTGTTTATATTTTGATTTCATGGATTATTTGAACTGAAGTTTGTATTTGTGTTTTATTGATTGTTGTTGCTGAGTTTCCTTGCTGTGTTTTGATATCTCATATGGCTGAACAGTGATTCCAACGATAAAAAAATGCATTATGCCTTCTCTTTCGTTTCCTGCCATATATAGTAGCTCGATCAAGAATAACTATTTTTAGCTACGTATATAGATATTCTGTTGGAGTATATACAGTAACAAAGAAATGCCAAAAAATATACTATTTTGATTTTGTCTCTTCATATGCCTTCTTAGTTGCAGTTGCTCTAAGGCAAGTCCAATGGTAAGAGCCATTTTGAAGAGCCAAATCTGTAAAATGGCTCTTTGAATAGTGTATATATTGCTTTTGAGTTGATGTGCTCTCTAATGGTAAGAGTCATTTTGGAGAGCCATTTTTTTTATCTTATTTCAAATAAAGTTCAATTATTTTGTATATAGTTTAATAAAATTATTTTTTTAATTATATTTAAATTAAAAAAATGAATTTAAATATAATTAAAAAAACACAATATTTCTATGTTTTTTTATGGTTGTTGTATTTGAAATTAATTAATGTTACTTATTGTCTTTGAATGTTATAAAAACTTACAAAAACAAAATGAACACATTAACAAATAACCAATAATTTAGTCATAATTAATTAAAATACATTCCATTACAAATAATTGAATCAAATTAAATACAAATTAATACCCCTATTTTTTTATGCTAAATATTATTATAATAATTAATAATAACAATTATTATTATTACTATTATTATAATAATTATTATAATATAATAATTAGTATAAAAACCCACCCCCTGTTTGTTCCCCTTCATTTCAATCACAAATTAAAAAAACCCTACCCATCTTTCTCTTCTCCCTCCAACCGCTGTCGACCTCCCACCTATCCACCTCCAGTCGTCGCCCCCCCACCCACCCACCCCCAACCGTGGCCCCCCACCCACCCACCGTCCACTCCTCTCCAGCCGCCCCCACCCACCATCCACTCCTCTCCAGTCGTCCCCCCACCCACCGTCCACTCCTCTCCCATCGTCCCACCCACCCACCGTCCACTCCTCTCCAGTCGTCCCACCCATGCAGCCGTCCACCTGACCCAACCCAAACCATTGTTTCATGTTTTTGGGTTCTATATCAAAGTTGTTGCTCTCATATTGCTCGAGGATGTGTTTTTTTGAATTGTTTCAATTGTTCACTTCATTGTTGTTGCTGTGTTTTGTTGTGTTTTGTTGTTGATGCTTGCAACGGTATAATTTCAACGGTAATATTTTAGTTTTGGCTCTCCTGTGCAAATCTATAAGAATGCCTCCGGAAGATGAAGAAGCCATTTTGGCTCTCCATTTAGCTCTCCCCGTTGGAGACATAAATTTAACAAAAACAACCAAAATTTTAAAATTTTGGCTTTGCCTACATTGATGCCTCTCCCTGTTGGATCGCCCTAAGACCAACTCCAATGGTAAGATGGAGAGCCAAATCTCTAAAATAGCTTTTTGAATAGTGTATATATGGTTTTTTTGTTGATGTGTACTCCAATGGTAAAAGTCATTTTGGAGAGCCATTTTGTTTAAATATAGTGCAATTATTTTGTATATAATTTAATTATACAATTAATAGGAGTAAGTTATATAATTAAATAATTACTTTTAAAAAACCCTCCAATAATATAATTATTAATTTTTTAATTGAATATTTGATTGAACATTTATGGAAACAATATGATAATTAGTAAATAATTATTTGATTTAAGTTTCATATTATCATAATTTTCAAGTAATTGTATGTTTTTTATGATTGTTATATTTTAAGTTAATTAATCCTACTTATTGTTGTTGATTGTTGAAAGAACTTAAAAAAAAAAAAAAACTGAATTGATATCAATTATAACTAAAAGGAAGGGCAAATTATTTAAAGTAACAAAAAAATAACCAAAAAATACATTCACTTACAAATTATTTAAAATTCAATTGTAGCCAATAAAATAAAATATTATTAATTAATAAAATAAATACACTAAACAATATATTTTAAGTAACTAAGCAAATCACCAACAAATCACCACCCTTCTCTTCGATCTTGTTACTCGAGTTAAGACCGCCCTCGAGCTCTCCTGCCCCAACACCCTCTCCTGCACCGATATCCTCGCAACCGCAACTCATGATCTCGTAACTATGGTCGGAGGCCCTTACTACAATGTCATCCTTGGGTACAAAGATTACCGCATTAGTTAATCTTCGTATGTCGAAGGAAATATGTCAAGACCCACATGCCCATGCCCAAGATGCCCATCACAAAGATTACCGCATCAATCATCCTCGGTGCTCATACAATTGGTTTCTCTCATGGCTTGAAAAAGGTTTCAGTGTCTAAAATAGGAAAGGTTTGGAAAGATCTACAAATATGAAAGCACTAACCTTTTTTTTGGCTTTCTTCTTCTGGACAAATCCACAAATTTTGGGTTCTTGTTCTCGTTGAAAATCAACTGGGTTCTTGTTCGGTTTTTGGGTTCTTTCAACAGAAAATACAGCATATCTGCTTCCACCAATTTAATTACATTGAACAATGTTTTCAACGGTAATATATATTATGCCTTTTCAGTTTGCTGTAGCTAAAAATAGCATTTTAGTAATGGAGCAACTATTTTGCCTCTTCAAATGCATGCTCCGTTGAAGATGAATAAGTTTGAATAAAAAGGCAAAAGGTACAGAAAATTGCATTTGCCTGTTCAGATGCATGCTCTGTTGGAGATGGTCTAATATGGGAAAGCGAGGATCAATATTGAGCCTTGTGGATACATTGAGAAGAATGACCAGTAGAAGTGTGGCACGCAGAGAATGAGTAAGGTTATGTACGGAATTGGTGACGTGGCTATTTGGAACCTGGGGTCACATGCATTTCAGGTGAGTGACATTTTCATTATACATTATACATACAACTAAATGAGATCGTGAAATCATTGTTCAACCACACTCATTTTATTGTGAACTCGAACAATGCATTTCACTTTCTCTTTAGCGTTCTTTCAGCAATGTTCAAGCTAATTAATTAGCATAAACAACATCAAAACATTCTCATTGGTTTGCTTGGCTTTTTCTTAGGCTGCTTCTTTCCATATCATAGATTGTCAGGGTTTGCTTGCAAAAAGGGGATAACCACAATTGGTTGAACACCACACCTACCCGAGAGTTGTTAAGTAATTAGCATGAATCGTATACTTAGCATGGCGTGGCACAACACTCAACAAAATTGTTCGTGCTAATTAGTTAGCAGATCTCATCTCAATTTTGTGTCATCTTGATGGAAGCTTTCAACCTTTGCGTGCTTGATTGATTCAGCAGCTAATTGATGCATTCTTGTAGTTAATTAATAAATTTTATCCTCAACTTCTCGCAAGTAAGAGTAAGGTAGCAAGGTGAAGGCTTCTCTCTGTTGAGTTTTTTCACTCCTCGGTGAATGCATCTGTTGGCTAATTGTCTCTTCATTCAACATCTAATTAATGCATTCTTGCATTTAATTAATGAGTTTTGTCTTCAGGTGGTCACAGATCAATTAAGGCTGGATTCAGCAGAAATTGAGAATTTTGCCCGCTGCAATTTCCGCACCTCTGTTAGATAAAACCTGGGCAAAATTAGGCCACCACTTTTGATGTCTTACAGGCATGAAATCGACGACGTAACACCTTTGGCAAAAAGATCTATGTGGTTCAGATCTTTGCTCAGAGTCATCTTTAGCAAAAGGTCAAGACTATTGAGGTCAAGATAGCCATCCAATTACTTATCTTTTTGTCCTCACCATCGAATTTGTTGTCAATTCAGTTTATGCATTGGCTTTCAGGTGCTCATTTTTACTCCTTTTATTTTTCCCTCTACATTTAGAGTTGGTAATTTACTGTATGCCTTCGTATTAATCATCCCTTACATTGCTGATTTGCCCATCTCTTTCTGCTCGGTTGCCTCTTTAATATTGTCAGTAATTTCAGTTGTTGTGCTTTGGGTGCTGTTGTCTTGCTTTGTTGTTGGTTTTGATAGCGTGGATGTGGTGTGCTCATGCTCGGGCTGACTAGATAGTGACTATCGATGTTGGAAAAAAAAGATCTGGGTATAAAAAAAACAGAGAGGGTGAAAAAGGAAATTAAGAAAGAACAGCGAAATAACATCTAATTTTATAATTAACTACATAGAATTTTGACACTCTCAAATTTCCCCACCAAAAGTATCATTTAAGTTACGTATGGTGGTTTCTGATTATGAATAAATGGTTAGGATTATGAAGGAAGAGAGGAATTATATTTTAGGAAAGAAACTTAACGAGATCGAGTGTGACTGCAATGTGTTGTTGATTCAAAGGAGTATTTTGAGGGATGCAGTGACATTCTTTTTTTTAAAAAAAAAAACTTTGATTTATTTTATTTTATTTTAAATCAGTATTTTTTATATTTTCAATTTTTTTATGAAGAATATTTTAAAAAAAAAAATATTTCTTGGTCTCCTTATTATAGGATTGAAGGCATTGGTTGCTTGAATATAGTTTCTTGCTTTGTCTTCGCCAATTGTCTTCACTATTTTCCTCTGTCAGTATCACATGTGCTCCAATTATTGGTGTTGCTGCAATTGTTGAATTTTTGTTGATGCCTCTTCCTTGGTTTTGCTTGGTGCTCTTATGATAGGTCATTTAATTATCGTCAGTTTCTACTTGGTGTTGCTTATTTGTCAGTTGCTTCGATTAGGTTACTGCTTTATTGGATCAAGGTTTGCTCAATTTACTTTGCTGTTGTGTTGACAATTTTATGAGCTCAAACATTAATGCCTTTGTTTATTTTGTTTTACTATGTTTTATTGTTTCTTGGCTTCTTTTACTGCCATCAATAGCACTTCTTGCGTTGATTCCAGTTGCACTTTCCTTTTGTTGTTACTGAATTGTTAGCTGTTGTTGGCTTCTTGCTAGTTGGGTGGCTTCTTGGGATTAAAATTTGCTCCAGTTGCTTTGCTGGTATGTGCAAGATTTAGTGATATGGAGCGTTAATGTCTTTATTTCTCTTACTTTGTTATGTTTTGTTATTACATTCACAAAATTTTCAATGCTTTTTTTCGCTGCTATCAAACACGTTGATTGTTTAGACTTTGTTTGTGATAAACTTTTAATTGTTATAAGTGTTGATTGCTTGAAATTTTATTGCGTTATAGTTATACTTCTGCCTAAAATTTTCATCTTCATGTTTCCTTGGTTTATATTGCAATTTTCATGTGTTTTCGTTCATTGTTGTCCATTTATGCTCTATTTATTCGCTTGGTGTTATGTTGAATTATTTTAAAATTTAACACAATATTTAAAATTATTATTTATCAACTTCAACATTCTCAAATCGGTATGCTCAAGAGAAGCTGCGCTTTTGATTCCCTAAAACTGTTCTAACCAATACCTTTTTTATGTTGGATGTTTTTCTTTGCTCCTGTTGACAATTATTTAAGGTTTCAGTTCATTCAATATTAGATCATTGGGGTTTTCGTATTCTTAGTATAGTGTTTCTTTTTTTAACCATAGGTATTCTTTCAGGAGCAGTCTGGGCTAATGAAGCATGGGGATCATATTGGGATTGAGTTCTAAAAGAAACTTTGGCGTTTAATACTTGGATATTTTTTTAAATTTCATTTTTTAATAGCATTACTCAAAAAAAATTAGATACATATATCAAAAGCTGATTAAACTTTATGAAATCAAAAAACAATGATAAAAAAATATATACGATGTTTGATTTTGAATCAGCGTCACATAAATGATCAAATTAGAGATATAATGTTTCAATTTTTTTTTCATTTATGCATTGTTATTCTTTGCTCATGGTACAAACCACCACCATTTTGCGTTGAGCTAATGTAACCTATCAATAAGATGCAATATGGAAAAAAAAAACATGCATTAAACCATTATCACATATTTGAAAGGAATTTACAAATATCTTTAGTTGGCCAAAATTTAAATCGTTTTGGTAAAACAAATCTCAATAATTAATTAAGCTCACTCCTTAAATAATTTATTGCTTCATTACGATATTACAGAAGATTCTAAAAAGAATCATGCTAGATACAAAATCAAGAGTACTGCTTGCGCTAATTTGTTATGTTTTATTATTGGCCTTTTCACCTTTTCAATTGTGTTTTTTAAAATACTACAGGTGCCAACTGTGGTTTTCCACTATTGTTTTTTTTTTCAATACTGTGTTTTTTTTTAAAATATATATATTTTTTTTTAAATTCAATTTTTAGTACTTTTAAATCATTTTGATATGCTCATGTAAATGTGTGTGTGTGTGTGTGTGTATAAAAGTATTAACAATTGTATTTTTGCTCTCTACCAATTAAATAAATCGACAACCAATTAAAAACAATTGGCTACAAAAAACAATTAACTCGTCTTTAATAAATTTTCTTGATTACAATTTAGCGATTTACCGATTAAATAATTATGCATACAATTAAAACAATGACACCAATCAACCAAATTGAAACACATAACAAATAACTAATCTTTAATAGATTTTAGCAAATGCATTTCTGCTATCTGTCAAATAAATAGTTCGTCAAATAGTTCAAACATGCCCAACAAACAATTAGTATGTTGCAGACAACAAATAATTCATCTTTAATAAATTTAATCAATTGCAAATTTGATATATGCCAATTAAATAAGTTTAAACAAGACCACCAATCAAATTGTTTGATGCATAAAACAAATCACTCATCTATGCTAAATTTCATTAATTGCAATTTTACTATTAGTTAATGAAATAATTCATCAAAAAAATAAAATATAAACAAGAATCAAACAGTGTGTTACAAGAAGCACATAACTTATTTTCAATGAATTTTATCAATTACAATTTTACAAACTACGGATTAAATAATTATCCAAACAGTGAGAACAATAACAACATTCAATCACTTCGATGCAAAAAGAAAATAACATATTTTAAATGGATTTTATTGATAATAATTTTACTAAATAAATATTTAGTTAATCAATAAAAACACTCATAATAATCAATCAGTTTTCTATATAAAAAAACCTAACACAATGCAATTGCAATACATCTCGTTTTTACTAAAAGGAATTAGGACGGGCTGCTTCTTTGTTATTTTCGCTTTTTCATTCTTTAGAATTTAAAAAAAAACAAATGCAGCTTAATTAATTAATCAATAATTTTTGAACTTAAAAAGCCAACTCAAATTTGGCTTTGACGGGGGAGTAATGATAGCATGCAAAAATAATTAACCTCCTTAAAATCATGGAAATAATATATATTTTGTATCTTCAATTTCTTTAAAAATAATATTTTATTTTATATTTTTTTATCACGATTTATAAGACCATGAATTTTAATGAGTAAAAGCAAATGATATATTAATCAAATTAAATGAGTGCTTGTTTTTATGTTTCGTCATGATTTTTAAAATTAATTTTAAATTAATTTTCGTATGAAAGTATTAAATTGATAATTTTGATGTATTTTCAATTAAAAAACTCACAATACTAAATGCACATTAAATTAAATAATATGGGTGGACGTTTGACATTCAAATTTTATTTGTCAATATTAATTTTGAATTAAGATCGTTATGTTGTAATTAATATGTATTTTTTTTTCCTATGGAAGAAGATTTTACCAAAAGTGCTTATTGTAGTATAGAAATAGTTTATTGACCATGCGAGTTTTCACTATAGCTAGGTGTGTGTAAGAAAAACTTTGTAGGTAAAGAAAATAAAATTTTGATCATTAATTTTTGGAAATTATTATGAATTCAGTGTAATGGTTTAGACTTGAAAAATCATGACCAAACTATTCTCTTATTCTTATTTTTAAATTTAATTGTGTAAAAGTTGTCTTGTATTAAAATAATATTAGGCATGTCAAAGGGGGGAAAATAATATTAAATAAAAGCTTCATATTAATGTATGAAATTAAAACAAAAATAAAAGGATAAAAAAAAGTTAAGAAAAAAACCCAAAGGAAATAAAAGAAAAAAACTCATATCAAAGGATAGAATTGAAAACAAAATCTAGAAAAGTTCTATTATATAATAAAAATATAAAAACTAATTTACCATCAACTCAATACTAAAATATAAAATTAAATAAAATCGTATGTTAAAAAATAAAATTAAAAAACAAATACAAGGAAAAAAATAACATAAAACCCCAAGAAAATAAAAAACACATAATAAAATTTAAAAAATAAAAACTAAAAGATAAAAAAATGGCCAAAAACCAAAAAATCAATTCATTATGTGACATATGATTGTCACATGGCACTAAATACAACATTTTTCTAGCTCAATCCCCTCACTAATAACTCATTTTGTAGTGTTATGATAATTGTTTTTTTTAAATATTTGTTTTAAAAAATTATTTATGGTATCAATATATTAAAACAATTTAAAAACAAAAAAAATAACTTGAAGTAAGAAAAAAACATATATTTTTTTAAAAAGTGTCTTTTAAAACACAAAAACAAACGAATTGTAAGAGCGTGTTTTTTATTGTGTTAACTTTTATATTTATGGTTTAAAAAAAAACAAGTTTAGAAAAGATCACTTAAATTATGATTGGTTTGATTAAAATATAAATTTTGTTAAAATTATGATTAAAGTTGTTGATTAGTAAAGAATATTCAACTAATTAAGCTAGAAAACGAGTTCCAAGCTGGAAAAAAAAGGGTTTCACGTAGCTGTAATCTACGTCTCATCAAAAATATTCAAAATCGTAAAAAAAAAGTCTTTTGTTGCCCGGAGTTTGGTTTATTTATATTTAGAAATATATTAAAATAATAATTTTTTTATTATTTAAAACTTATCTTTGACATCAGCATATGAAAATGATCTAAAAATACCATTGTTTTTTAATATAAAGTAAAAAATAAAAATAAAAAAATTTCATTTTTTTTCAAAAACATTTTTGAAACGCGGTAACAAACTAGTGATTGTTTGAGAGCATGATTGAGATTATTTTTTAAAGTGCTTTTTTCGTTCAAAAATATATCAAAATATTGTTTTTTATTTTATTTTTTATGTCAATATATAAAAATAACCTGAAAGCATAAAAAAATTAATGTAACAAAAAAAATCAAATTTCTTTCAAAATACTTTTCAAAACCCCCAAAACAATCTTTATCTTTTTGGAAAATCTCAAAGGTTATTTTGGTTGGTGTGTTTTTTCAACATGTTGTTTCACCAAAAACTGCGGTGAGACCTCAAAAATTATTACAATAACAAACAATAGTTTTTAAGACACATGTTCACTGGTGAGCTGTAATATGTAGCTGGTAATAAAACAATTAAACAAATACCTTGAACTTTTATCTCATATAAACAAAAAAAAATGCTTTAGATGTCGTTTGGCTCCGCGGTTCAGGCGGCGTTTGTGTTGAACTGCAGAGCCAAATATATTAAATACCACATAGGATCCTAATTTTTTACTATGGATCCCACCAAAAAAATAATCGTTGAACAGAATCTGCAAAATCATTATTATTATTGCTCAAACAATAAATCCATAAAATCATCTGATCTGAAAAATAAATAAAAATAACAGAAAACACAAAAAAAAAACAAAGAGAAAAAGGAATAAATAATAATTTTAAAATAATAACCAAGATAAATTAAAATTTTAGGACTAAACCAAATAAAAATAAAACCCTGTATTAAAAATATTATAAGCCAAATTAAGAGCTAAACTCAAAGTCTTCTTTCCCTTTACTTTTTGATCTGGTTAATTAATTTAAACACTTCCATCTTTCTCTTCATTTCAATTCTCCCTAACACTCAATTTCACTGGTAAGATAAAAAAGATATTCATTTTTTTACGACACAAAATCAAATCTTTATAGCTTCATACATATAAAATTCTCATAAACCATAAAATCTCACTTGAAGAAACCCCATAATTGCTTCCCTTCACTGCAGTTATAACCATAGTTATTGATCCCGTCCCGGGTACCGTTCCGGTTTTGTGTTTGGAACGGAACGTTCCGGTTTCGGTACCGTTCCGGGTACCGTTCCGGTTTTGTACTGTTCATTTTTATTTAATTATATATATGAAAAAAATAAAATATTAATTTAACAAGTATAATTTAAATTCAAGATAAATGAAATTTAAATTATACAATAAAACATAATCTCAAAATTAGAAACATCTTTGAAATTCCAAAATATTATGAAAGTAAAATGTTCTAAAATAAAAGAAAAATACATCAAACATCTTCTACATCATTAATAAAAGAACCATTTTTTTATCTTATTTTAAATAAAGTTCAAGTATTTTATATATAGTTTAATGATACAATTAATTATATAATAAATAGGAGTAAGTTATATAATTAAATAATTGCTTTTGAAAAATCCTCCAACAATAAAATTATTATTTTTAATTATATTTAAATTAAAAAAATAAATTTAAATATAATTAAAAGACCCAAAAAAAAATTAACCCTCCAAAAAAAAATATTATTATTATTATTATTATTATTATTATTATTATTATTATTATTATTATTATTATTATTATTATTATTATTATTAATTTATAACCCCCCCTAAAAAGTTAGAAACATATTTTTATTTAGTTATTTATTATTATTATTATTATTATTATTATTATTAATTTATTATTACCCCTCCCCCGTATAAACCTACTTTATTATTATTATTATTATTATTATTATTAATTTATATAACCCCCCCTAGAAAGTATTATTATTATTAATAATTTATATAACATAACCCCCCCGTAACTACCTCCTTCTTCTTTTCTTTTTTTATTATTATTATTATTATAATAACTAAGTATAAAAGGCAAACCCTACATAACCCTAAAGCTCCAATCTCCTTCTCCCAGTCGCCGCCCACCCTCATTTCATCATCTCTTCTTCTCCATTTATTTTTCTTCCTCATCAGTCATCTCCTTTTCTCCATTTACTCTCTTCCTCCTCATCCTCATCTCCTTTACTCTCTTCCTCCTCATCTCCTTTACTCTCTTCCTCATCTCCTCATCCTCTTCTCCATTGTTTTTTCTTGGCTCCGTTTTGAAGTTTGAACCGGCGGCAGAATGTATTTATTTTAATTTAGAGTTTTATTTGGAATTTTTTGAACCCCGGAGCAGGCACGCGTCACGGAACCAGGCGTTCCGGCGAATTTGGCCGGATTTTCGGAGCTGGCGGGATTTTTTACCGGGGACAAAAAGCGTCGCCCGTTTTGTCCCGGATTTTGCAACGGGACGGGCCGTTCCGGCCGTTCCGGCCGGAACGGGGACGGGATCAATAACTTTGGTTATAACCCTTTCGTCGAAATCCCATTTCCATTCAGTCATTAAGATTCAAAATTCCCTTTATTAGCTTTCATTTCCAACCAAACAACCACAAAATCATTAAAAAACACACATACAAAAGAACAGACACATTACCCGAAGAAGTATACTTGGTCTTTTTATGATCATCGCATATTATATTATAAAATGCTCTAAAAGAGCTCAGACTTTTACTGTACACCAAGAGACAATTCACTGTGGACTCGAACTTCTTCAGCCCTGCGTCGCGCGAGTTGCTACGCCTGTTTTTTTTTTTTTTGAACAGTGACTTGACGGTTTTAGCCCCGTTAATGAGACAAAATAGGGCTCGGTCTGGCGGTAAAAAGGGCGGGGGTGAGGGCCATTTCGGTCATTGCACGCGTACAGACCGGACCGGGCCGGTCCGGTCCGCCGCACTTTTTTTTTAATATATTTAAAAAATGGCTAATTACTCTTCTAGCCCCTAATAAGACAAAACCATTTATTTCGGTCCAGGGGTAGTACGGTAATTGACCTTTGTTTTTGTTTTTTAGTGCTGTCGGTTTGTCAGTGCGTGTTCCGCACGCGCCAGCCTTTTGCACGCCCCACGCCCTGTTTAGGTGGCGCGTGCGGTGTCCTTCGGTGACCGGAGACATGATTCCGCCGTGTATCTCGATGCGTCTCCGCGTGGTCTTCCTCCCGCGGTGGCGCGTGTAGCCTCAAAATTTCCGTAGACGCGTCGGATTCCGGTTAAAGCGCCGGCCACGTTTCTCTCTCTCTCCTGCACGTAAAAGTGCAGGAGAGTCCCCCATTTTGTGATACTTTTCATTTCGGTCCCTTGACTTTCAATTTTGTTTTTTGTCCTGATTTTGGTTCGATTTGGGTTCGATAAGTTTTGATTTAGTTCGATTGGGTCCTCCAATTCGAATTGATTGAATGTCAATGTTGCACTTCGGTCCTCCTTCTTTTAATTTTCGGATTGAGTTTAAATTATTCAATAAATACAGTACAGAAGTTTTGATTTATTCAATTGGATCCTTTTATTGAAATTGATAATATATTGAATTTTCATTTTGGCACTTATAGTTTTAATTTTTTATTTTAATCCCTTGATAAATTCATATTTGTGTTTTATTTTCCATAATAACAATAATAATAATAATAATTAATAATAATAATAACAATAAAAATAATAATAATAATAATAATAATAATAATAATATAAAAAAAATATAATTACAATAATAATAATAATAATGATAATAATAATAATAATGATAAAAATAATAATAATAATGATAATAATAATAATAATAATAATAATAATAATAATAATAATAATAATAATAATGATCATGATGATAATAATAATAATAATAATAATAATAATAATAATAATAATAATAATAATGATAATAATAACAAAAAAAATAATAATAATAATATAAAAAAAATATAATTACAATAATAATAATAATAATAATAATAATAATAATAATAATAATAATAATAATAATAATAGTTTGAATTTTTTATTTTAATCCCTTGATAAATTGATATTTGTGTTTTATTTTCCATAATAATAATAATAATAATAATAGTTTGAATTTTTTATTTTAATCCCTTGATAAATTGATATTTGTGTTTTATTTTCCATAATAATAATAATAATAATAATAATAATAATAGTTTGAATTTTTTTATTTTAATCCCTTGATAAATTGATATTTGTGTTTTATTTTCCATAATAATAATAATAATAATAACAACAACAATAATAATATTTTTTTCCTTACTCTTTTGTTAATGTGTTTAGGTTTTTTTCTCTCAATAAAAATAATGATGATAATAATAATAATAATAGAATAATAATAATAATAATAATAATAATAATAATAATAATAATAATAATAATAATAGTAACAGTAACAGTAACAGTAATAATAATAATAATAATAATAATAATAATAATAATAATAATAATAATAATAATAATAATAATAATAATATTTTTTTTTCCTTGCTCCTTTGTTAATGTGTTTAGGTATTTTTCTCTTAGAATAATTTGATAATTTTTATTGTTTTAACAGTGATAGCAATGATAAAAAAAAAATGCTTGATCTTCTGTTGAGGTTTTTAGGATTTTTTTGGCAATAATAATAATGATAATTTTTTGACAATAATAATAATGATAATTTTAGAAGTTGAGACTTCGATATTATTGTTATTATAATAGACAATGTTGATATCTTTTAGTATACCAAATTTTATATATTAAAATATTATATTTTAATCTTAACAACTGTAAAAATTATTTTTTTTGCCCGCACTACACCCGCAACGTAGTGCGGGCAGTCGACTAGTAGAATGTAACTATATAAGAAATATTGTAACTATATAGGAAATATTGTAGTTATATTTCTATGTGGGAATCTCTACCATTACTATTGTATATTACCCTACTCATATATATAGAAAGGATTGACTAACTATTAGATTAAGCCTCCTAATTATTCTCAACTCCACAATAATAGCAGAAAAATTTTGGACTGAAGCCATCATAGTTTGGATTGCAACCAAACCTCCATGCTTTATTCGTCCACACTTTCAAATGAAGTTGATTAAGGCGTATGTGAATTAACCTACTATAATTTTCCCTGCTAAATTTCTCTAATTGTGTAATGAATGTTGAAGAAATATTCTTTTTTTTTATTTGATCATCTCATATTTCCTTCATTCGTAGTTTGACTTGGTATTTTATTCTGGTTTTCTATATATCAAGTTCGTTGATGTAAGATTCCATTGTTTGGTTAATGCCCGACTTGACAAAACAAAATAAAATTACATTGATGTAAAACAATTAGTTGTTAAGGGACTAAAATCAAAACTAAAAAATATAATGGGATAAAAGGGATGGGTAGGGACAAACTACTTGTCAATGCTAGACGACGCAGAGATAGCTGCTATCCACGTATTATGAATCAGAAAAAATGAGCGGCAAATTTTCCATCTGCGTGGTGAGACATTATTGTTGATGCCATTTTCAATTGAAACACCGAAAGGTCCATAATATAATTGCTCATGGTTAATGCATGGCAAATTATCCTGTTTTGCTTTGCATGAAAAATCTGGAACTCTCTGCCTGCATGAACACCAGGTGTCCAAATTCTTGCAGTCAAAGTACCACGCACACGCCCTTGACGTTTGACAATTGTTTCATATGACATAGTCACTATTTGGACTATAATTACGTTACTTTTTGAAAATATTTTTTTTTAAAAATATATTAAAATAATATTTTTTTTATTTTTTTAAAAATAATTTTTTAACATTGTATAGGTTAAGGAATCATCTCACCTAAAAGTTAAGCTTATAAATGAGGTCCCATAATATGATTTTATTATTTTTTAACACACCCTCTCAAGTAAAAGTCATTTGAGCTTGAAACTTGCACAGACCCACATTACCTTGTAGCTTGATTTTTTTTTATCAAATAGAATAGGGGGTGGTGAGATTCGAACTCGTGACCGTTAGGGTTAACAAGGCTCGATACCATATTAAAGAACCATCTCACCTAAAAGTTAAGCTTATAAATGAGGTCTCATAATATGATTTTATTATTTTTTAACATACCCTCTCAAGTAAAAGTCATTTGAGCTTGAAACTTGCACAGACCCACATTACCTTGTGCTTGATTTTTTTTATCAAATAGAATAGGGGTGGTGAGATTCGAACTCGTGACCGTTGGGTCAACAAGGCTCTGATACCATATTAAGGAACCATCTCACCTAAAAGCTTAAGCTTATAAGTGAGACCCCATAATATGATTTATATTATTCTCTAACAACATATGAAAATGATATAAGAATGTAATTTTTTTAATTTAAAATAAAAAAATAAATAAATAATTTTTTTTTAAAAAAAAAGTATTTTTTGAGATAATGTGCCAAACATCCATTGTAGTAATGAAGATGTTATAAATAGAAGAAGATGTTGGGATAGGAATGATAACGGAGGCAGGTGCGAATTTAGATATATCTAGAAAGAGTACCCATGCAAGAGCAGGTGGTGCAGCAACCATTAAAGGAAGTGCTAATCAGAAAGAGAATGAGGATAATGGTGGCCATTGATGAGAGTGATGGGAGCTTCCATTCTCTCAAATGGGCTCTGAACCATCTTGTCGATGAGATCGCGCCAACAAATGTACCGAGCCAGGAAGAATCTAGCCTGATCACACTGGTTCATGTTCATCATCCCTTCCAGCACTACGTATTCCCTGCTGGTCCAGGTGGAGCAGGTTTAAGATCCCTCGTTTAAGATTTTTATGCTTGATGAGTACTGTTATTTGCTAAGCTAATTATGATTTGGTGGTTATTTATAGCATAGTTGACTGTTTCGTTTTGTTTAGGATGAAATGACTGAAATATTTTGTACTACTAAAAAAAAAAGATATAATGATATTGTTTTTATCTCGATTTAAATTCCGGTTCGTTTCGTATTTTTCGGCCAAATAACGTTTTTTTTTTAAATAATAAATAATTTTACAATATCAATCATATCTCTTAGTCCGGCCGTTAGATTGAGATGAAATTTTAAGAGGAGTCTCTTGACATATTTATATATATTATGTTAAAATTTCAGAGAAATTAAAGAATATAATGACCTTGCGAAATTGATGAGATTATTCTCGTAATATTTATACATGTTCATAATTTTTATTTAGAAAAAATCATTTTATTATGTCTTTTTTTAGATTAAATTGTACAATTCTAGATATATTTTTTTTGGATTTGAACTAATTTTTTTTGAATATATATATATATATATATATATATATATATATATATATATAAAACTCGAAATGACGCTCCGAAATGCTCTGAGACATTTTATTCTAATTGAAAAAACAAATCACCAATCACCGATAAACGAGATATTGACAACTTTGATTTATAGTCAAGCACAGATTGATTGCTTTCAACATGCAGCAGCTTTTTATGCACCGCCTTCGATCGAAGAATCAGTGAGGAAAGCACACTGTCTTACTGTCCCGTGCTCTACAGATGTGCAAAGATAAGATGGTAAGCCAAAAAACAGCAAAAATAATTAAGGATCGTAGTTTCCTTTCTCTTGTCCTTAATGTTACTACAAATAAAAAATATAATTATTTCTTAGTCCTATATTTCAAGGCCCTTCTTCTAAATCATGATGTGAAACCAATGCTGTGTAGATCAAAGCAGAAAGTCTTATTCTTGAAGGGGACCCGAAAGACAAAATCTGTCAAGCCACAGAACAAATGCAGGTTGATCTCCTTGTTTTAGGTAGCCGTGGTCTGGGCAAGATTAAAAGGTCTGTCAAATAATTTCCCAACTTGAATATCAGGTCACTGCAAACAAGTATTGAATTTACTTGTCTGATAGAAATAAAATTTTGCTTGTTGCAGAGCATTCCTAGGAAGTGTAAGTGACTACTGTGCCCACCATGCAAAATGCCCAGTTCTTATTGTCAAGCCGCCATTGGAGATCACCAAGGAGACCAGTAGCAAGAGCAAAGAACGCTGAGAAATGATAGGTTCTGCCAATTTCAGAGATCTCCGAGCAGCTATGACTGTGTGATTGTGCGTGCTTGTTGTGTTCTTCAGTGTCCTTGTGAACGAGTAATAAAAAACCTGCCTGTGCCTCCCTGCTATGTACTTTTGTTTGTAGTTGTTAGAGATTAATATAAATTATATTCTGGGAGTCTCAGCTAAAAAGCTTATATGGTTTCTTGATATGGTATCGGAACTTTGTTGACCTATCAGATCACGAAAGTTCGAATCTCACCACCCACATTCTATTTGATGAAAAACCCTACATAGTAGTGTAGACCTGTGCAAGTTTCAAACTCAAAAGACTCTCACTTGAAGGAATGTGTTAGAGAATATATAAATATATTCTAGAGTCTTATCTAAAAGCTTAAGCGTTTAAATGAGATAATTCTTAAACATCACTGTTATATATATTTGTCTGATCTGATCAAGTTTTTTTTATGCAACTGTGAAGTTTATCCATTCACACGTCAACATGTCAGACATAATCCGCAAAATCTGTCGCTGATGATCCCATATCTTGGCATGGATAAGTGGTATGTGTGTGGTAAATGTCTAAAAGAATCTAAAGCAGCATGAATTTTGTTGTTTTATCCGAAGTACTTTCAAACGATTTAATGCAAAACAAAGTATTGTATGGCCTTAATAATTAAATGGAATAACCTTCTGAAGATCCTTAACACTCTGCTTAGTGGAGCTAACAACGATGCTTTTGTTCACATCCATATATTTGCCTGCATTTGTCTCAGGTCTGAATTGTATGTGTGCCCATCTGCGCCAAGTGAAATTTGTAAAACACAAGTAGCCATTCAGTAGCCTCCGACTCTTTTAGCATCCTCTGGTGATATACTGTTTTCGATTATTGTTCGAGTTAGCTCATTTTGAAGGTCGACACTCAGCTTCAGTGATAACATTAACACCGACAATTGGAGCTACTAACTATAGGGAAAAAACCAGAGGTAATACATCTTCCCTGAATAAGCTATTGAGCTTGATTTTTGCTCCTTTATTATTTGCAAATATCATTTCTACCAAACATGACATTAGTCTGAAACATGAAGGGAGATACATGGAAATATCCCTTTCTCCCCAACTTGAAAAATTTGAAACAGCGTGATAATAAAGGGACTAGTGATCTCGCATGCAAGTCTCGAGTTTGAGTCGGGAGCGTGCATTTTTTTTGTAAAAAATATGGGACAACCGGAGTTTTACTCTGCTTATCTAGGCCATAAAGTATGCTTTATGGGAGATATGATTTCTTGAATCAAAACAAAAATACCGGGTTGTTTGATAGCATTATGGATGGCAATCTTCTCTCATCTCCACTTAGATGAAAGCTTGCTGCTCCGACTATAAATTTGTTCAAATCCAACCAAGTTGTTTGACTACGATTCCAACTGTGAAATAAGAATTGATGTTATCACGACCTAGGCACCTTAGATGTACACAGAGTTTGGTGTTATACAGTTTGTTTTTACAGTTTAAAGATGATGGTGGCGTTTGGTTCAAACCTAGTCTTAGTATATTAGTCCAAGGTTTTTTTTTTATTATTATTGCAGGGTAGTTGATGATATCTTGTGCCGTGAATGGCAGGATAAACTTGGTTAAATCGAAGAGGGTGCCTTTATATTTCAATGAACAAGAAGGAACTATTTGCCAATGTATGATACATAATATGATACATAATGTTAACTCCGGCCTAAACATCATCTAAAGACAATCTTTGTGATTGAAATTCCGAGATTCTCAATTGTTCACAAAAATACAAAGGGTTCCGAGAACTTTATGCTGCTTGAGAAATAATCTCCTGATGGATTTTGTAGGTGGCATCCAATTCTTCCGAGCTTCGCTATGAACAAGTTCTTGACAGTAGAGATGATCAAGTTACCCTCAACCTTGATTTATCCGTAGTCAAAATTACCCTTTCCTTCCAGTTCATTTTATGTTTTTTGGTGTCTATGAAGACTATCATGCCCTCATTACAAGTTTCCATGAACTTTCTCATTTTCTGTGAAGTCCTTCAATCAGAAGCTAACAGCTCACTTGTTCTCTTCCCTTGATTACTTCAATTTCCTGCAAAATGGCCTTCGGCTCCACATTTATGGTACAGGCTTTTGCGCTGCCAGTTGCTCCACATGACTTTTGTGCATCACATAGTAGAAAAAAACATCCATTTGATTTGTCATTTTTTCTCATTACAGGAAACCAAATATTATACTCTTGCATGATCTCTGAAGAAAAGATGAATCAGATGAATGTGAAGAAGAAAGGCTACTGCTTTATTTTTCATTGTATCGACATTACATTGTAGCACATGTATATATATACACTAATTGTAGTAAATATTACAAGCATCGATATTTCTCCTAATACAAAAGCCGAAGAATCGCTGAAATCTTCTTAATAAGGAAAGAGGAATTATATCAGGGCTAGGTAACAGCAAAACCATATCAAAACCATATCTCCCCAATACTCCCCCCTCAAAGCTGGATCAAGAAGATTGATTGAGCCAAGCTTGGAAAGCAATAATTGAAGTGAGCGGAAGGCGAGTGCCTTAGTGAACAAGTCCGCAAGTTGATCCCCGACTTCTAGTATATTGAGTAGCAATTATCCGAGATTGAACTTGTTCCCTGGACATAATGACAATCAACTTCAATGTGCTTTGTTCGTTCATGGAATACCCGGATTAGAGGCAATATGCATTGCGGCTTGATTATCGCAACAAAGGGTCATGGGTTGATTATGACAAACACCCAAATCGGGTAAGCAATGCTTTTAGCCATATAAGTTCGTAGGCGTGGAGGCCATGGCACGATATTCACTTCAACACTAGAGCGGGCAACGACTGATTGTTTTTTTACTTTTCCAGGAAACAAGGTTTCCACCAATAAATATGCACGTATCCGGTAGTAGATTTCGCGATCTATGTGATTTCGCTCGATCTAGCGCTGGTGTAACCGATGAATTTGTAAGTGACCATGTCTTTTGCATAAGAATTCCACGTCCCAATCGTGGCCTTTGAGGTAGCTGAAGGATACGCTTCACTATCATCATATGGTGTAGTGGGAGCATGCATGAATTGACCGACTATACTCACCTGAATGACCGAGATCGGGGACGCGTAATTGTAAGGTAAATGAGCTTCCCCACCGCTTTTTTGATAAAGCCGAGGTTGATCGAAAAAATTCCCCATCCAAGGTAAGTAGAGATTTGCTATCCAATGGTGTTTTTTTGCCGTACTTGCAAATAAGCATATCAGCATCACGCTAACAAGTCCAGCACATATTTCGCGTTGATTCAAGAACATCCCTTTATGCGCGAAGTGGCCATTTCTATACCGAGAAAATATTTGAGAGCACCCGGATCTTTAATAGCAAATTGTCGATGAAGAACACCCTTAAGTTTGCTAATTTCTCACCGATTGTTACCGTAACAATAAGATCGTCAACATAGATTAAAACAACCAAAGTTTCCTTTGAGTGGATGCTAACAAATAAGGAGTGATCGAGTATTGCTTCTGTGAACCCAAGCTTGATAAGGACGGTGTCGACTTAGCATACCAAGCACGCAGGAGATTGCTTTAAGCCATAGATGGACTTATGCAGCTTTGCACGCCAATTTTGGATCATCACTTTGTGGATGGCCGTGGTAGCTTCATATATACTTCTTCCCGGAGATCGCCATGTAAGAAGGCGCTTTTTACATCCATTTGAGACAAATGCCATCCATGATTTATAGCAACCGATAGCAAGGTTCGAATGGTGGTCATCTTTGCCACGGGTGCAAAGGTTTCTTTGTAGTCGATGCCATAAGTTTGAGGAAACCTTGCGCAAACCAATCTTGCTTTATGTCTTTCAATCGTCCCATCCGACTTGAATTTAATCTTGTATACCCATCTACCGCCAACAGCCCCTCTTATTCTTTGGCGGTGGTACAACACTCCAAGTGTGATTGTCATCCAAAGCTTGAAGCTCGTCGTCGTGCATAGCCTCTGCCAAACAAAGGTTGTTGAGAAGCTTCACGAAAACCTGTGTGGTTCGAGTTGCTTTTAGTGATGGTGCCGAGAAAAAGCCCCAAATGTCGAGGGACAACCTGCGATAAGCTAAAGCATTAGTGATAGGATGCCTCACCGCGATATGTCACAAAAGTCGCGAAGTCAGTGATGGTTGTCGGCGATTACGAGTGGGGATTACGCCGAGAGATGGATTAGGATCAGTTGGAGTAATCTGCAGATCTACCTCCTCGTTCTCTGCAATTCTACCTCTTCGCTATGACTCGGAGTAGGATCAGTAGAGGGTCTGCGATAACATCCGGGTTGGTCTTGGGGAACAAGTCTCAACAATAGGAGTTGGTAATGGAAATAACTCGAAAAAACTCCCCCGACTTGCAGCTTCACCGAGGATGAATAATAGGGTGTGTTTTCATCAAATCTCACATCCCCGGTAATGACAAGTTTACTGAGTAGTCCGATTGTAGCACTTGTATCCCTTCGGGTTGGAGAATAGCCCAAGAAGATGCATTTAACCGCCACGTGGTCCAATTTGTCACGCTGCGATGCTCGGTATATGCATGTAACAGAACACTCAAGACTTTTAGGTGTAGCATAGATGGCTTCTTCCACGTTAATAACTCACCTGGAGACACAAACTTGAGATGTTTATCGGTAATCGATTTATTAGATAGGCAGCCGTGAGTACTCTTGAGACCCGAACACTTTGGGAACCCTCGCGATCCGAAATAACAATGATCTGGTTTTCTCCAGTAAATCTCGATTCTTTCTCTCAGATATTCCGTTTTGTTGCGGAGTGTAAACGCAACTAGTTTGGTGAATAATACCATGCATGCTCAAGTATTGTATCATGATGTTAGACATGTATTCAGGGCCATTATCTGATCGCAAAACTTTGATATTGGATGAAAATTGAGTATGCACCAATTTATGAAAGTCTTGGAATACATTTGCAACTTCACTTTTCGATTTCAACAAATAAATCCAAGTGAATCGAGAAAAATCGTCAACAAATGTAATAAAGTATTTATAGCCATCAAAGGATTCAACAATTGGACCCCAAATATCGGAATGAATTAAATCAAATGGTTTAATTGAAAAAGAAGTGGAAGTGGGAAATGGTAAACGAGTAGATTTTGCCATATGACAAACATCACAATTTATTGAATTATTTTTCAATTCTGGAAAAAGTTTCGACAAAACAGGAAATGAAGGATGTGCTAAACGCTGATGCCACAATTGTTGTTCTGAAGCCAAACAGCCAGCAACTTGAAAACTCTTGGGGATGCAAAAATCATTAAAAAGATAATAGAGGCCATTAAGAAGGAGTCCTTCACCAATCATCTTCTTGGTGATTAAGTCCTGAAACACAACATTGTAAGGAGAGAAAATCACACGGCAATTTAGTGCTTTTGTGATCCTGCCAACAGAAAGTAACTTGAAAGGAAAAGAGGGAACAAACAAGGCCGAAGATGCAGTTGTTTGTGAGAGAATTTTAATTTTTCCTTTTCCAAAAATTGGAGCATGTTTACCATCGGCAACAGATATTTGAGCTGGTGGGGAAAAATTTTGAAAATCAAGCAATTGATTTTGTCTATTTGTAATGTGATCAGTGGCACCTGAATCTATAATCCAAAAATCATGTACTTTACTAACATCAAGAGCAGATGTAAAAGCATTGAGGATACCTGGAGCATCTTCTGCCGAGACATTCTTATTTGCAGCTAGGAATCCTGCAAATTGGCCAACCAGTGCTGTTGAATCATTGCTTACTTCTGAGTTATTTGCATTCTGCCTTGCATGAAGATAAGAGGCAAATTCGTTGATGAGATCTACTGGACTGGAAGTAAATCGCCGATGTTCCATTCATAGGGTTGGTTGGACACTATATTGGCTTTATACCAGTGAAGGTTGAGCCACTGTTTTGCACTCCCTTGCTGTCTCTTGAAAACTTGGGTTTTCGAGTTCGGGATGAAGTTCCCAACATCTATCAACCGAATGCCCCTATGTTGTTGCAGTGGTTACATTTTAAATCGGGTCTTACGCTTTTTGTACCCTTTCTCTTCATAACGTTTCGATGAGAAACAAATGCCGCGGGTTGCTAGATAAGTCGATTTGGGGTTTGGATTCATAACTCTTTTTTCTGGTTTCCTCCCGTTGAATGGTTGCACTGATACACATGCAAAAGATGGCGATTCGGAATTCATGAATATTCGGCTGCGAAGATCTTCATATTCAGGAGATAAATTTGCCAAAAAGTTGGAAGATTTTATCTTCTTCAGACGCTTCAATAAAATTGTAGCATCGTGGTGTGAGGTCTATAAATTGCCAATTCATTCCACATGCTTTTCATGTTCCCAAGATACTTGGACAAAAGTTTTACCTTCCCGATGCAAGCATGAAATATCTTTCTTTAGTTGAAACACACGTCGCAGCATTATTACGGTTTCCATACATCTCCTTGACAGACATCCCATAAATGCTGCGGCAGAATCGGGAATAGCTGAAAATTTCGCAATGTGTTGTTCCATAGTGTTGAGTAGCCATGATTGAACCATTTGATCATTCGCAAACCATGATTTGTACTCGAGGGAGATTTGACATCGGGGAGCGGCACAATTTTTTGTCAATGAATTCCACTCTAGATCTTCCACCAAGAGCTAATGTCACGCCCTTGACCAAGGAAGGTAATTGAAATCATTCAATTTGACGAGAACACGACGTTGATTTGTATTTAAATCGGGATAAGTTCATATCAGCACACACACTGATTTGAAGAAGCGAGCCTTCCATACCACTCGATTTAGTGAGGAAGGAACAATGGAATCTTCCATAACTTTCAATTCAGAAGATCCTTTAACAAAAGAAAAGAAGAGCTCGGCAAATATGAACCAGCTCGATACCATGAAGAAAAAGATGAATCGGATGAATGTGAAGAAGAAAGGCTACTTGCTTTATTTTCATTGTATCGACATTACATTGTAGCACATGTATATATATACGCAATTGTAGTAAATATTACAGATCGCGATATTTCTCCTAATACAAAGTCGAAGAATCGTGAAATCTTCTTAATAAGGAAAGAGGAATTATATCGGGTTAGGTAACAGCAAAACCATATCAAAACCATATCTCCCAATAATCTCAATTTCCAAGAAGAAAAAATATTTGACTTACAGAACCTAAATGGCCGGACTCTCCACAGTTATAGCAACAAGCCTCTCCTGGATCTATATCTGGAAAGTCAACACAGCAGAGATGACCCGAAACTTCTGCAAACATAACACTGAATTTCCTGCATACAAGAGAAGAACACTTTGGCTGAGCAGGATGCCAGAGCCATTTTTTATCTTGATAAAAAAAGAAAGGTAAACAGAAACTAAAGACAAGAACATGCATCAGGATTGTACATGGACCTTGAGATCATTAGGGCAAATAGTCAGTTGTGCATGAAAACATATCATGCCCCTGAAGTTCCGCATTGTAAGCAAATACCATGACTTGATCTTTCTTGGTCCCTTACTGGACAGTGTTTGGCTCGGTGGCCTCTTCCTTTGCAAACAGAGCAGTATCGATTCTGTGATAGGATATCACAGAGTATATAAATTGTGTGATAAACCATGCCAACAAGGATTTTCATAAATTCTGCACAAACTAACGTAATATTGGTAATTTATAGTTCATTGTAGAAGTTGTGAAAGGATGAAGTGTGCTAAAATAGTAAACAAACATGTGACAGGCCTTCATTGCATTTTTCTCCCAAATTTCTGACAGAAATTGCCACTAAGACTTAGAGACGTAGCAAATTACCCTACAAAAAACAGCAATTATCGCCTAGCACTTTTTTATAAGGTTGTTAGTCTTGGATTTACTTTTCCAGGAAAATGTGCATGATGAGAGTGCATAAACTATAATCTCTATAATACATCTGTACTATACCTTTCTACAACGCTTCCCAACATGATTCAAACTCCCACAAAGGAAGCATAGTTTCTGCCTTTTCCACTTTCGCATCGTGCGTTGACATACCAAATGACCATCTTGACCACAATTGGAGCACATCTCCCAACCATTGTGTGAAGGACCATCAAAGTACCTTGGTCTCCGCTAAAGGAGGGAGGGGTGAGCTTATAATAAGTTTTTATTAAACATTTCAAAATTTTTAATCAGAGAACAAAAATTTCAACTCACAAGAAGCTGACGAAGCACAATATTGTCTATAAACTCAACTTGTTCTCTTTCCATGCCTTTTTTCTGTATCTTCCTGCATTTCTTTGCTTGCCCTATCAACCTAAAAAAAGAGAAATCTCATCTCTATCTTTCTAAAAGAACACTAAAACTTACAATCACTTCCCTGTCCAAATAAAAGGTGGATAACAACTAGATGTATCAACTATTCAAAGTAAGAAATGATGCAAGATGTAAATCTAGAGGAATGGACTATGACATAAAAAACTCAACGAGCCCCATTTCCACTTCCAGTTATACAAGTTATACATATACTTTACACGGGCAAAGAGGATATTACCTGGAAAACTCCCACTGCAAGCAGAAATCACATGATAATAATGCATGAAGGATCTGTACTGGAACAAGAACTATTTGATCTAGCATACTCTAAATGGGGCTATTTGGTTTATAGTTCTTATAGGCTTTGATAAAAGTCTTAATTGAAGGCAAGACTGCAGCAAACTATCTATAAGGCTTTTTGTCATGGGGTATTGTTCAATCTCCATTCAAAGTGTGAAACAGAGGAGGGAGGGGTTAAAAACAGTCAAATGTGTGTAAGAAAAAAGTCACTGCCCATCTAAGACCAGGGAAATGGTATAAGACATAAGGGTACATTTATTGAAAATGAGGTGAAATCAAATTACATTTACCTTCCTCATCTGCTTCATCACATTCACCATGAATGTCTCTGCTGGTACTGTTTCTGCAAAACCCCTACAAAAACTAATATTACCTTCCAAAGAAGATGAGGAGACACCAATCACAATGGAGGAGTTGACCCCATTTGTAGGTTCTGGTGCTTGTGTCATTACCACCATTGTATCCACCTGTTTATTTCCAGAAAAAAAGGTCATTGGATATAAGAGTTCTAATATGGGAAACAATCTTGAATGCAATCTCACTAAACAGGTAAGAAGACATAATACTGGTATCCACTCAATCTCTGTCTTGTACTTGAAAAAATCTTAGATGCAATATCATAGTGCTAGTAAAAGTGTGGAAAATTAATAACAATGAGAAAGTGGAAACGATCCAGACTAAGATACGAGCAAGGGTTTAAGGAGTGAATGAGTACAAGAGCTAGCTACAACTCTAATTACATTTTCTTTCTCTATCCTCTTCTGCTCTGTTTCCGTTTTTGCAGAGCTCTCCACCTGCACCATTTCTGCTGTACCACTGCAAGAAATCATTAACCCAGCAGAGCTGACCGTACAATCAACTGTTAATGCCTTTGGCCCGTCCACCACTGTAGCTTCTTGTTCCTTTGTTTTGACAACATTAACCTGAAATCCATAAAATAAAGGGAAATGATTTTTAGGGCAATAGCCCTAAATACAGGAAGAACCATTTCTAGGAGTTAGGATCGCTGTAATCCCTTTTTTTTTCTCCTAAAGAACAGAAAACCATCAAGTGAAGTGTTCATACTTAATAAGTAAGACTACTAAGAGAGATCTTGATTCACAAGTAAATATGGAACCAATCACTCCTGCAATGTCTTTCATCTAGATGCAACCACTAGTTTTATGCTTTCCAATCCAGCTCAATGCGATTAATAATAGCCATTGAACTGTATCTGGAAGCTCAAAGGGAATACTCACAGCGTGTTTTTCAGCAAAGCAGCGCAGTTTCCAAAAAGGCAAAAGCATTAATATGAGAAATTGAACCTTTTCAGTCTAAAACCCGAGCAAAGGTTTAATGGGGCTGAACGAATATAAGAGCCGAGTCAAATACCTAATTACAATTTCTATCTTTATCAGCTTCAACCCTGTTTGCTTCCCTATAAAACTATCTGCTGGCAACATTTCTACCGCACTGCTGCAAGAAATCAAGTTTGAAATTCTCCCATCACCTTCTAAAAAGGGAAAAAAAAAGATCAATCACTTCACCATGATTGAATCCATCAACAGCTGTTAATGCTTTAGTCAGTTCCACCATCGTAGCTCCTTGTTCCTTTTCTTTCACAGCATCAACATAAAGTCATGCAGGAAAGGGTTCATCATAGACAATATTTATTTTCTAAACTAATTGCAAATGGTAGTGTTCACTCCCAAAATGAACAGAGAACCATCAAATACACAAGCTAATCACATCCCAGCAACTTTTGGCATCAATAGCTACGGACCATTGGTAAAACACTAATCTATGCCTCCAACCCAGCTCGACGAGATTAGTTACTACTCATCATTCAATTTATTACACAAAAAGAAGCTAGCTAATAAAAAAAAATCAAAGAATCGAATTCAAAGTTGTGAAGAACAGTCGCAAAATCTAACTAAAAAAAAATCAAGATTTCAGTAGTAAATAATTCAGCAATAATAAAAGAGAGGGAGAGAGGTGGCATATACATGCATGTCCTCTTGAGCTTGAAATTGAAAATAACAGTAGTTCTTCTTTTTCTTCCTCCTCCTCTTCAGTGTTCCTTTCCTTCTCCTTGTGAGATCCTCCGCCTCCAACATGGCTTTCGAGTTATCAAAGCCAGTCAAATCAGCTATAATTCTAAACTCTTCTTGTTTATGAACCACTCACATCCCATATTTCTTATATTACTCTCCTTTTCTTTCTATCTCTACACTTCCCTCTCTTCTTCATTTTCTCAGGCTTTTATCCGTTTTCTTTTTCTTTTTTTGGAAAAAAAGTGTGAGGAGACAAACAAAGAGGTAATTTTGTCAGTTGTTAATGTAGAGGTTATGTCAGTTCACGTTCTAGGATTATGCCTGCTTTTCTTTCTAATTTTGTTTTGATGGATGTATGAAAGTGTAGTTAGTTAGTTGTTTGTTAAAATATTTTTTTATTTAAAAATATATTAAAAAATTATTTTTTAAAAAATATTTTTAATATCAATACATCAAATTATTTTTCAAAATATTAAAAATAATTTCTTTAAAATAAAATAAATTTCTTTTTTTTTTAAAAAAAAAAACACTTTTAAAATGATTCTTTAACATCCCTGGATCAAGCTTGTTCTATCCTCTTTGAAATGATAAATATATCTTGTACTAGTTTAATATAAAAA
>CM055441.1:5090905-5134432 GCA_029228465.1 Salix viminalis | reverse complement strand
TAAATAGTATTTACGAGCTGATTTGCTCGTTCTGTTGGGCTTTTTTATCTATGTAGAAAATTAATTGATTTTATAAATGTTATATTTTGTTATTTTCATATTTAATTAGTATAATTGTAATTAATAAAATTTGTTAAAAATGGTTTCAACCAAAATGTGATTGAATATTGCTATTGCTAAAAAACTTTTGATAAAATTTGTTAGGAAATTTGCTAAGAAGGTGAAATGATTTATTAGAAATTTGTTGTCACGGATACTCTGGTTAAAAAAAAAAGAAAAAGAAACTCGGTTAAAAAAGAACAACTGACTTGGACACTAAAAAATAAAAAATACATGTGAAAAAAAGGTCACCGTTTCTTAAAAGGAAAAAAAAAAGAGTCTAAAATATAAATTTAAATTCAAAGCCAAAGTTTTTTTTTATAAGATTTATTCATCATATTATTATATTAAATATATTTAAGAATACCGATATTAATTTTTTTTTGCAAGAAATCGTAGGTCATTTTTTTTCTCTCTCTATATATTTTTAGGCGATAATGTCAAATAAATATTAAACACATATACTTAGTCTCACATACTATATAGTGTGATCGAAATGGAAAGTGATTTTTATATTTTTTAATTGCAGATAACCTAGATATATTTGAAAAAAAAATATGAGTTGCCTTTTTTCCCCAGTAATATTAGATCTGACACATTATAAATAAAAATATTGCATTTTTTTCTAAAAAAGAAATATAAATTTTTTGCGTGCTATAATTACTTATTTGCCGTCTAAAAAGAACAGTGTAGTCAAAAAGGAAAATGTCTCGTATATTTTTAAATTGTAGATAATGTAGACAAATTTGTTTATCTTTTGTTTTTTTGAGTTGTATTTTTTTCCGGGTAATATTAGATTTTAAATATTAAAAATCCAATTTGTTTATTTTTTTTAAGAAATAAACTTGAACAAAAGAGCACAAAATTAAAATTCACAGCCAATTTTTTTTTATTTTATAAGATTTATTCATCATATTATTATATTAAATGTATTTAAGAATGCTGATATTAATTTTTTTCCTGCAAAAAATCCGAGGTCATTTTTTTTTCTCTTTATATATTTTTAGGCGATAATATGCAATAAATACTAAAACATATAATAATGACTTGTTTGCCATTTAAAAGGAATAGTGTAATCGAGACAAAGTGACTTGTATCGTTTTTTAATTGTAGATAACCTAGGTAAATTTGTCTATTTTTTATTCTTGAGTTGTCTTTTATCCCCAGTAATATTAGATACAAAATGACTATTGCTATTATTGCAAAAACAATTAAAATTATCAAATTATCCCAAAAGAAAAAACACTCAAAAACATTAACAAAAGAGTAAGTAAGAAAAAGAATATATTATTATTATTATTATTATTATTATTATTATTATTATTATTATTATTATTATTATTATTATTTTCACTATTCAATACTGTTTGAAAATGTGTTTTCTGTTTTTTTATTTTAACCGGAATTTTTATTTGTTTCTGTTCTTTAAATATGTGAAAAATAAACGAAAACAGATTTTAATGTTTATCAAACAATTGCTACATTTTTCCTAATAATTTCTATTTTGAATTTGTTTTCTATTTGCCTAGTCTTAGATTTCGATTATTATTATTAATCTTATTATTATTATTATTATTATTATTATTATTATTATTATTATTATTATTATTGTGTTAATGATGAATAAAGAACAGAAATAAATAAAAGAAAAAAAATCATAATAACTTAAGAAAAAAAACATAATTATCAGGGGAAAAAATTCATCTAACTTGAAAATAATGACAGTAAAACCAATAAAAAAAATTAAAAGAAAGAGCACATAAAAAAATATAATAGATGATAAAACAAAAAAAAATTATTAGCTGAAAAAATCATTTAATTTTAAAATTTTAAAAAATATATGCTCTACGTTGCGTGCTAAGTAGAAAATAATTTTCACCATTCAATACTGTTTGAAAATGTGTTTTTTTTATTATTATTTTAACCAGAATTTTTATTTGTTTCTGTTCTTTAAATATGTGAAAAATAAACAAAAACAGATTTTAATGTTTATCAAATAATTGCTATGTTTTTCCTAATAATTTCTATTTTGAATTTGTTTTCTATTTGTCTGGTCTTAGATTTCGCTCGATTTTTTTTACTGTTTTACTAATTTCTGCCACTTTCATTCATTAGAATAATAATAATAATAATAATAATAATAATAATAATAATAATAATAAAAAAAAACAAAAAAAAAAAAAAGGGAAAAAAAAAGAAGCAACTGTCTGGGACAAAAAAACGTATTTAAGGGAAAAAAAAATTAAAAATAATAATAAAAACAAAAAAGGGAAAAAAAACAAAAAAGGGAAAGCAAACAAAAAAAACGTTTTTCAGGAGAAAAAAAAGAAAAAAACAGCCAAAATCAAAATGTTGGCTGAGGGGTTCAAACCCCTGCGCGCTGGATTTTCGAGCGCGCAGGTACCGTTCGACCACAGGCTTTCCTGTGTCATTTCCACCATAAAAAATATAAAAAGCATCTCTGTTTGTAAAAAAAAGGGAGACAGGTGCACATACGCGCGCGAAGCAAGGCTGAAAAATGGCAAGTCCACAGTGCACATGAGTGTGTGTGCACAGTGGCTGGCCGAGCTGTTTTAGCTCTTTTACTAATACTAATAATACTAATTACTAATATGATTTTTTATTGATATATATTCTAATAATAAAAGCTATTTAGAGAGTTATTTTTTTATATTATTTTAAATATAGTGCAATTATTTTGTATATAATTTAATTATATAATTACTAGGGGTAAGTTATATAATTAAATAATTATTTTTAAAAAACTCTCTAACAATATAATTATTAATTTTTTAATTATATTTAAATTAAAAAAAAGGTGAAACTAGTTCTTCTATATCAGTGTCACATGATGAAACACCAGAACTACGTGATTTTTTTCAAACTCATAATCGAATCAGGGAGAGAGCAACGAATTCCCAACTCCAAGCCAATTTGATTGAACATTTATGGGAACATTACAGTAATGTGTAAATAATCATTAGATTTAAGCTACTTATTAAATTAAAATACATTCCATTACAAATAATTCAATCAAATTAATTACAAATTAATACCTCTATTTTTTTATGTTATCTATTATTATAATAATTAGCATAAAAACCCACCTCACCCGTTTGTTCCCCTTCATCTCAAAGTTAAAAAACCCTACCCCATCCTTCTCTTCTCCCTCTGGCCGCCCCCCAAAAATGAAGCAAATAAAACCCAAAAAAGTTTAAAATGCAGGAGGAAAAAACGAAGCAAATTATCTTGATGTTGGAGATAGAGAAACTCACAAGAGTCCCATAGGCTGAAATGAAGAGCTTTGTCGTTACTAATTCTAAAGTTTCTCCTATTGTTTTTAATTGTTATCTCTACTACTTCTTATGCACCGATTACCTCTCTGAATTTACCTCCTACTCCTGATTCTATTGAAGCTTCATTACCACAGCTTGGTGAAGAGTTAGCAAAGCTCAAATGGATTGTTGGCAATTCATTGCTCTTCTGAAATGATTCCAACCTGAGAGCCTATAAATTTAAGGTGATGAAACAACATGGGTTTTGTTTATATTTTGATTTCATGGGTTATTTGAACTGAATTTTGTATTTGTGTTTTGTTTATTGTTGTTGCTAAGTTCCCTTGTTGTGTTTTGATATCTCATATGGCTGAACACTGATTCCAACGATAAAAAAATGTATTATGCCTTCTCTTTCGTCTCCTGCCATAAATATCTTTAGGTGTGTGTAAAAAAACTTTGTAGGTAAGGAAAATAATATTTAGATCATTAATTTTTGGAAATTATTATGAATTCAGTGTAATGGTTTAGACTTGAAAAATCATGACCAAACTATTCTCTTATTCTTATTTTTAAATTTAATTGTGTAAAAGTTGTCTTGTATTAAAATAATATTAGGCATGTCAAAGGGGGGAAATAATATTAAATAAAAGCTTCATATTAATGTATGAAATTAAAACAAAAATAAAAGGATAAAAAAAAGTTCAAAAAAAACCCAAAGGAAATAAAAAAAATAACTCATATCAAAGGATGGAATTGAAAACAAAATCTAGAAAAGTTCTATTACATGATAAAAATATAGAAACTAATTTACCATCAACTCAATACTAAAATATAAAATTAAATAAAATTGTGTGTTAAAAAATAAAATTAAAAAAAAATACATGGAAAAAATAACATAAAACCCCAAGAAAATAAAAAAAACACATAATAAAATTTAAAAAATAAAAACTAAAAGATAAAAAAATGGCCAAAAACCAAAAAATCAATTCATTATGTTACATATGATTGTCACATGGCACTAAATAACAACATTTTTCTAGCTCAATCCCCTCACTAATAACTCATTTTGTAGTGTTACGATAATTGTTTTTTTTTTAAATATTTGTTTTAAAAAATTATTTATGGTATCAATATATTAAAACAATTTAAAAACAAAAAAATAACTTGAAGTAAGAAAAAAAAATATTTTTTTTAAAAGTGTCTTTTAAAACACAAAAACAAACAAATTGTAAGAGCGTGTTTTTTATTGTGTTAACTTTTATATTTGTGTTTTTTTAAAAAAAAACAAGTTTAGAAAAGATCACTTAAATTATGATTGGTTTGATTAAAATATAAATTTTGTTAAAATTATGATTAAAGTTGTTGATTAGTAAAAAATATTCAACTACTTATTACTAATCTACAAAAATAGGAGCAATTAAATTCATTCATCTATTTCATTATACTTTATCATTTAATAAATTAATATTAACTAGAAAATAATCAAATATAATTTTTATGAAAGATAGTGATTATCAAAGAGCAAACTGGTGCCTTTCTTGCCACGGACCACAGGCTAAAATAACACAGAACCCATGATTTTTTAAGCTAGAAAACGAGAAAAAAAAAGGGTTTCACGTCTCATCAAAAATATTCAAAATCGTAAAAAATAAAAAGTCTTTTGCTGCCCGAGTTTGGTTTATTTTTATTTAGAAATGTATTAAAATAATATATTTTTTAAAAAAAATATCTTTGACATCAGCATATGAAAATGATCTAAAAACACTATTTTTAAAAAATATAAAGTAAAATATAAAAATAAAAAAAAAATTATTTTTTTCAAAAACGTTTTTAAAACGTGGTGACAAACTAGTGATTGTTTGAGAGTATAATTGAGGTTATTTTTTAAAGTATTTTTTTTAAAATATAAAGTAAAATATAAAAATATTTTTTTTTTCAAAAACGTTTTTAAAACGCGGTGACAAACTAGTGATTATTTGAGAGTATAATTGAGGTTATTTTTTAAAGTGCTTTTTTCGTTCACAAATGTATTAAAATATTGTTTTTTATTTTATTTTTTATGTCAGTATATAAAAACAACCTGAAAGCATAAAAAATTAATGTAACAAAAAATATCAAATTTCTTTCAAAATACTTTTCAAGTGATTTTCTAAACACCGTCTTGATATAGATATTTGAAAATGCAAACTCTCCAAGCCCCCAAAATAATCTTTTATCTTTTTTGTTCTTGCAATTGCTTCTTGAACCAAGGAAAATCTCGAAGGTTATTTTGGTTGGTGTGTTTTTTCAACATGTTGTTTCACCAAAACTGCGGTGAGACCTCAAAAATTATTACAATAACAAACAATAGTTTTTAAGACACATGTTCACTGGTGAGCTGTAATATGTAGCTGGTAATAAAACAATTAAACAAATACCTTAAAATTTTATCTCATATAAACAAAAAATTGCTTCAATGCGTTTGTCTCCGCGGTTCATGCTACGCAAAATGCTGCGTTTGCGTTGAACCGTAGAACCAAACATAATAAAGGGGTGTTTGGGAGTGCTTTTCAAAAGTGTTTTTGAAAAAAAATGATTTTTTATTTATTTTTAAGTTTAAATTAATAAAATTTGGTGTTTTTAGATCATTTTGATGTGCTGATGTCAAAAATGATTTTTAAAAAATAAAAAAACACAATTTTAATGTATTTTTGAACGAAAAACACTTTCAAAAGTAACCGCAACCACACTCCCAAACAGGCATTAAATATCAAATGAGACCCCAATTTTTTTTACCGTGGGTCCCACCAAAAAAGTAACCGTTGGGCCGTAGCTGTAAAAACAGCTGAGAGATGCTTTTGCAGCTGTGGCGTATTTTAACTCTTGCAACAAGACTCAGAACAGAAAGCAAGAATAGAAAGACTCAAAACAGGAAGCAAGTTCAGGAGTGGGAGTGTTGTCTGTGTGTGTGTGTCTTCTTCTCTAGAACAACAATCGAGAGTGCAAGTCTTCTTCTCTGGAACCAAACAAGGCAACAAACAGGAGTGCCTGGCTGGGGTTGTCTCTGTGTGTGGTGTGTGGTAGGGGGGGAGTGGGGGGTTATGTGTGGGGGTTGCTGTCTGTGTGTGTGTGGGAGGGGGGGGGGGGGTGGGGGAACGATATATATATATTGAAAATGATGTAACTATATCAAAAATATTTGTTTTTGTTTTTATTAAAAAAATACCTCAACATGTAAAAAAATATATACAAAATTAATAATTATATTGTTGGAGGGTTTTTTAAAAGAAATTATTTAATTATATAACTTACTCCTATTAATTATATAATTAATTGCATAATTAAATTATATACAAAATAATTACACTATATTTAAAATGATATATAAAAATGGCTCTTTTGAATGATTTTTACCATTGGAGTAGACATAGACAAAAAAACTATATTTACACTATTCAAAAAAGCCATTTTAGTTCGTAATGAAATTGTAAGTAGTTTGATGGGAGAATAAAAAAAAAATGTCTAATTTTCTTGAATTATTAATTACATTTTATTTTTATGATTTTTAATCTACAATATTTTAAAAACTATATATACATGTGTGTGTTCTTTAAAGTAATTTCAAAAGTTGACAATAATATAAAAAGCATGGTAATTAAACACACAAAGCTATTTTTAATTAAACTCAAACTCAACCATAATTTTAACCAAACACTAAAATTTTAGTTATCAACCGTAACTAAAAATACTTTTCATGAAACTGTTTTTTTTAACCTCAACTATACCAGCAATTACCGAGCCAAACGACTCTTAATATACAAGCGAACTCGTGAACTCTATTCTCCCATGCGTTATTAATTACTAAACTGCCACACATAGCTGGTAACAAAATAATAAAAAAACATATATTTTAATTTGTATCACTTTTTAATATATATTATAATAGATGTTTTTGTTTTGGATTTTTGTCATTTTATTTTTTATTTGGGTTTTATTTTTATTCTGTTTAATTCTGAAATTTTAATTTATGTTGGTAATCATTTTAAGATTAATATTGCTCCATTTTTCTCTTTTTTTTCTATTATTTTTATCTGATTTTCAGATTAGATGATTTTATGATTTTTATTGTTTGAAAAATAATAATGATAATTTTAGTGATGATTTTTTTTTGGACAAAATATTTAACTTTTTTAAAAATTATTCAGGTCAATTTAATGATTTTTACTATTTGGACAGTAATGTTGATAATAATTTTAATTGTTATAGTAATAATAATGACAGTAACGTGAGGATCAATTTTTAATATATATTTTCTTCTTTTTGAAGATAAAAAATTAATTACTTATTTTTTTTTTATTAATGTAGGTTCTTTCACAATTTATATTTTTTTTGTTTTCTTTAATTTAAATTGAATTATAAAATGAACTAATCTTAATACAATGTATTCAATAATTCAGATATCTTCTAGCTTTTTTGAATGAAAATAATAATTTATACTGGTTATTTCATTGAAACCTACTAAACAAATAAATTTATATCCATTTAAAATTCATATATTTTATAGAAAACTTGCACTTCACAAAATTTCTACACAGATTTATTATTTTATCTAAATTTATATTATGATAAAAAATCACACATAATTAATATTTTTTTACATTGAAAAAATTATAGTTTCGCCCGCGACGAGGTGCGGGTGCCAAAGCTAGTATATATATATATGTTGTTTTTCTTTAAAAAATGCTTCAACAAGGATGTTAAAAATTGGGCAACAACACAGTTAATGCTCAATCGGGTAAGATAAAACTTAATTTCATTGATTTAAAGTAGTTGGTGCTTCAAGACCAAATCTAAAACTTAAACAACTATTTAAGCTCTTTTGCTTGCTAACATCAAGTATTGATTTGCATAATAGGGGAATGCTTTTTTTTCTTTTCTTATCACTCATTTTTTTTATTTGATCATCTCATATTTCCTTCATTCGTAGTTTGACTTGGTATTTTATTCTGGTTTCCTGTATATCAAGTTCGTTGATGTAAGATTCCATTGTTTGGTTAATGCCCGACTTGACAAAACAAAATAAAATTACATTGATGTAAAACAATTAGTTGTTAAGGGACTAAAATCAAAACTAAAAAATATAATGGGATAAAAGGGATGGGTAGGGACAAACTACTTGTCAATGCTAGACGACGCAGATATAGCTGCTATCCACGTATTATGAATCAGAAAAAATGAGCGGCAAATTTTCCATCTGCGTGGTGAGACATTATTGTTGATGCCATTGTCAATAGAAACACCGAAAGGTCCATAATATAATTGCTCATGGTTAATGCATAGCAAATTGTCCTGTTTTGCTTTGCATGAAAAATCTGGAACTCTCTGCCTGCATGAACATCACGTGTCCAAATTCTTGCAGTCAAAGTACCACGCACACGCCCTTGACGTTTGACAATTGTTTCATATGACATAGTCACTATTTGGACTATAATTACGTTACTTTTGATTTTTTTTTAAATATATTAAAATAATATTTTTTTTATTTTTTAAAATAATTTTTAACATCGTATATGTTAAGGAACCATCTCATCTAAAAACTTAAGCTTATAAGTGAGGCCTCATAATATGATTTAATTATTTTCTAACACACCCCCTCAAGTAAAAGTCATTTGAGCTTGAAACTTGCACAGACCCACATTACCTTGTGCTTGATTTTTTTTATCAAATAGAATAGGGGTGGTGAGATTCGAACTCGTGAGCGTTGGGTCAACAAGGCTCTGATACCATATTAAGGAACCATCTCATCTAAAAGCTTAAACTTATAAGTGAGACCCCATAATATGATTTATATTATTCTCTAACAACATATGAAAATGATATAAGAATGTAATTTTTTAATTTAAAATAAAAAATTTCTTTTTTTTAAAAGCATTTTTGAGACACTGTGCCAAACACCCATTGTAGTAATGAAGATGTTGTTATAAATAGAAGAAGATGTTGGGATAGGAATGATAACGGAGGCAGGTGCGAATTTAGATATATCTAGAAAGAGTAGCAATGCAAGAGCAGGTGGTGCAGCAGCCGTTAAAGGAAGTGATAGTCAGAAAGAGAATGAGGATAATGGTGGCCATTGATGAGAGTGATGGGAGCTTCCACTCTCTCAAATGGGCTCTGAACCATCTTGTCGATGAGATCGCGCCAACAAATGTACCGAGCCAGGAAGAATGTAGCCTGATCACACTGGTTCATGTTCATCATCCCTTCCAGCACTACGTATTCCCTGCTGGTCCAGGTGGAGCAGGTTTAAGATTTTTATGCTTGATGAGTACTGTTATTTGCTAAGCTAATTATGATTTGGTCGTTATTTATAGCATAGTTGACTGTTTCGTTTCGTTTCGTTTCGGATGAAATAACTGAAATATTTTGTACTACTAAAAAAAAAATATAATGATGTTGTTTTTATATTGATTTAAATTCCGGTTCGTTTCATATTTTTCAGCCAAATAATATTTTTTTTAAATAATAAATAATTTTACAATATCAATCATATCTCTTAGTCTGACCGTTAGATTGAGATGAAATTTTAAGAGGAGTCTCTTGACATATTTATATATATTATGTTAAAATTTTAGAGCAATTAAAGAATATAATGACCTTGTGAAATTGATGATATTATTCTCGTAATATTATACATGTTCATAATTTTATTTAGAAAAATCATTTTATTATGTCTTTTTTTAGATTAAATTGCACAATTCTATATATATTTTTTTGGATTTGAACTATTTTTTTTAAATATATTTATATATATATATAAAACTCGAAATGACGCTCCGAAATGCTCTGAAACTGAGACATTTTATTCTAATTGAAAAAACAAATCACCAATCACCGATAAACGAGATATTGACAACTTTGATTTATAGTCAAGCACAGATTGATTGCTTTCAACATGCAGCAGCTTTTTATGCACCGCCTTCGATCGAAGAATCAGTGAGGAAAGCACAGGCAGAAAATGATGCTGTCTTACTGTCCCGTGCTCTACAGATGTGCAAAGATAAGATGGTAAGCCAAAAAACAGCAAAAATAATTAAGGATCGTAGTTTCCTTTCTCTTGTCCTTAATGTTACTACAAATAAAAAATATAATTATTTCTTAGTCCTATATTTCAAGGCCCTTCTTCTAAATCATGATGTGAAACCAATGCTGTGTAGATCAAAGCAGAAAGTCTTATTCTTGAAGGGGACCCGAAAGACAAAATCTGTCAAGCCACAGAACAAATGCAGGTTGATCTCCTTGTTTTAGGTAGCCGTGGTCTGGGCAAGATTAAAAGGTCTGTCAAATAATTTCCCAACTTGAATATCAGGTCACTGCAAACAAGTATTGAATTTACTTGTCTGATAGAAATAAAATTTTGCTTGTTGCAGAGCATTCCTAGGAAGTGTAAGTGACTACTGTGCCCACCATGCAAAATGCCCAGTTCTTATTGTCAAGCCGCCATTGGAGATCACCAAGGAGACCAGTAGCAAGAGCAAAGAACGCTGAGAAATGATAGGTTGTGCCAATTTCAGAGATCTCCGAGCAGCTATGACTGTGTGATTGTGCGTGCTTGTTGTGTTCTTCAGTGTCCTTGTGAACGAGTAATAAAAAACCTGCCTGTGCCTCCCTGCTATGTACTTTTGTTTGTAGTTGTTAGAGATTAATATAAATTATATTCTGGAGTCTCACTAAAAGCTTATATGGTTTCTTGATATGGTATCAGAACTTTGTTGACCTATCAGTCACGAGTTCGAATCTTACCACCCACATTCTATTTGATGAAAAACCTACATAGTAGTGTAGACCTGTGCAAGTTTCAAACTCAAAAGACTCTCACTTGAAGGAATGTGTTAGAGAATATATAAATATATTCTAGAGTCTTATCTAAAAGCTTAAGCGTTTAAATGAGATAATTCTTAAACATCACTGTTATATATATTTGTCTGATCAAGTTTTTTTTATGCAACTGTTAAGTTTATCCATTCACACGTCAACATGTCAGACATAATCCGCAAAATCTGTCGCTGATGATCCCATATCTTGGCATGGATAAGTGGTATGTGTGTGGTAAATGTCTAAAAGAATCTAAAGCAGCATGAATTTTGTTGTTTTATCCGAAGTACTTTCAAACGATTTAATGCAAAACAAAGTATTGTATGGCCTTAATAATTAAATGGAATAACCTTCTGAAGATCCTTAACACTCTGCTTAGTGGAGCTAACAACGATGCTTTTGTTCACATCCATATATTTGCCTGCATTTGTCTCAGGTCTGAATTGTATGTGTGCCCATCTGCGCCAAGTGAAATTTGTAAAACACAAGTAGCCATTCAGTAGCCTCCGACTCTTTAGCATCCTCTGGTGATATACTGTTTTCGTTTATTGTTCGAGTTAGCTCATTTTGAAAGGTCGACACTCAGCTTCAGTGATAACATTAACACCGACAATTGGAGCTACTAACTATAGGAAAAACCCAGAGGTAATACATCTTCCCTGAATAAGCTATTGAGCTTGATTTTGCTCCTTTATTATTTGCAAATATCATTTCTACCAAACATGACATTAGTCTGAAACATGAAGGGAGATACATGGAAATATCCCTTTCTCCCCCAACTTGAAAATTGAAACAGGCGTGATAATAAAGGACTAGTGATCTGCACAGCAGGTCTCGAGTTTGAGTCAGGACGTGCATTTTTTGTAAAAATATGGGACAACCGGAGTTTTACTCGCTTATCTAGGCCATAAAGTATGCTTTATGGGAGATAGGATTTCTTCGAATCAAAACAAAAATACCGGGTTGTTTGATAGCATTATGGATGGCAATCTTCTCTCATCTCCACTTAGATGAAAGCTTGCTGCTCCGACTATAAATTTGTTCAAATCCAACCAAGTTGTTTGACTACGATTCCAACTGTGAAATAAGAATTGATGTTATCACGACCTAGGCACCTTAGATGTACACAGAGTTTGGTGTTATACAGTTTGTTTTTACAGTTTAAAGATGATGGTGGCGTTTGGTTCAAACCTAGTCTTAGTATATTAGTCCAAGGGTTTTTTTATTATTATTGCAGGGTAGTTGATGATATCTTGTGCCGTGAATGGCAGGATAAACTTGGTTAAATCGAAGAGGGTGCCTTTATATTTCAATGAACAAGAAGGAACTATTTGCCAATGTATGATACATAATATGATACATAATGTTAACTCCGGCCTAAACATCATCTAAAGACAATCTTTGTGATTGAAATTCCGAGATTCTCAATTGTTCACAAAAATACAAAGGGTTCCGAGAACTTTATGCTGCTTGAGAAATAATCTCCTGATGGATTTTGTAGGTGGCATCCAATTCTTCCGAGCTTCGCTATGAACAAGTTCTTGACAGTAGAGATGATCAAGTTACCCTCAACCTTGATTTATCCGTAGTCAAAATTACCCTTTCCTTCCAGTTCATTTTATGTTTTTTGGTGTCTATGAAGACTATCATGCCCTCATTACAAGTTTCCATGAACTTTCTCATTTTCTGTGAAGTCCTTCAATCAGAAGCTAACAGCTCACTTGTTCTCTTCCCTTGATTACTTCAATTTCCTGCAAAATGGCCTTCGGCTCCACATTTATGGTACAGGCTTTTGCGCTGCCAGTTGCTCCACATGACTTTGTGCATCACATGTAGAAAAACATCCATTTGATTTGTCATTTTTCTCATTACAGGAAACCAAATATTATACTTGCATGATCTCAATTTCCAAGAAGAAAAATATTTGACTTACAGAACCTAAATGGCCGGACTCTCCACAGTTATAGCAACAAGCCTCTCCTGGTTCTCTATCTGGAAAGTCAACACAGCAGAGATGACCGAAACTTCTGCAAACATAACACTGAATTTCCTGCATACAAGAGAAGAACACTTGCGCTGAGCAGGATGCCAGAGCCATTTTTATCTTGATAAAAAAGAAAGGTAAACAGAAACTAAAGACAAGAACATGCATCAGGATTGTACATGGACCTTGAGATCATTAGGCAAATAGTCAGTTGTGCATGAAAACATATCATGCCCTGAAGTTCCGCATTGTAAGCAAATACCATGACTTGATCTTTCTTGGTCCCTTACTGGACAGTGTTTGGCTCGGTGGCCTCTTCCTTTGCAAACAGAGCAGTATCGATTCTGTGATAGGATATCACAGAGTATATAAATTGTGTGATAAACCATGGCAACAAGGATTTTCATAAATTCTGCACAAACTAACGTAATATTGGCAATTTATAGTTCAGTGTAGAAGTTGTGAAAGGATGAAGTGTGCTAAAATAGTAAACAAACATATGACAGGCCTTCATTGCATTTTCTCCCAAATTTCTGACAGAAATTGCCACTAAGACTTAGAGACGTAGCAAATTACCCTAAAAAAACAGCAATTATCGCCTAGCACTTTTTATAAGGTTGTTAGTTTTGGATTTACTTTTCCAGGAAAATGTGCATGATGAGTGCATAAACTATAATCTCTATAATACATCTGTACTATACCTTTCTACAACGCTTCCCAACATGATTCAAACTCCCACAAAGGAAGCATAGTTTCTGCCTTTTCCACTTTCGCATCGTGCGTTGACATACCATATGACCATCTTGACCAAAATTGGAGCACATCTCCCAACCATTGTGTGAAGGACCATCAAAGTACCTTGGTCTCCGCTAAAGGAGGGAGGGGGTGAGCTTATAATAAGTTTTTTTAGACATTTCAAAATTTTAATCAGAGAACAGAAATTTCAACTCACAAGAAGCTGACGAAGCACAATATTGTCTATAAACTCAACTTGTTCTCTCTCCATTCCTTTTTCTGTATCTTCCTGCATTTCTTTGCTTGCCCTATCAACCTAAAAAAGAGAAATATCATCTCTATCTTTCTAAAAGAACACTAAAACTTACAATCACTTCCTTGTCCAAATAAAAGGTGGATAACAACTAGATGTATCAACTATTCAAAGTAAGAAATGATGCAAGATGTAAATCTAGAGGAATGGACTATGACATTAGAAACTCAACGAGCCCCATTTCCACTTCCAGTTATACAAGTTATACATATACTTTACACGGGCAAAGAGGATATTACCTGGAAAACTCCCACTGCAAGCAGAAATCACATGATAATAATGCATGAGGGATCTGTACTGGAACAAGAACTATTTGATCTAGCATACTCTAAATGGGGCTATTTGGTTTATAGTTCTTATAGGCTTTGATAAAAGTCTTAATTGAAGGCAAGACTGTGGCAAACTATCTATAAGGCTTTTTGTCATGGGGTATTGTTCAATCTCCATTCAAAGTGTGGTACAGAGGAGGGGGGGTTAAAAACAGTCAAATGTGTGTAAGAAAAAAGTCACTGCCCATCTAAGACCAGGGAAATGGTATAAGACATAAGGGTACATTTATTGAAAATGAGGTGAAATCAAATTACATTTACCTTCCTCATCTGCTTCATCACATTCACCATGAATGTCTCTGCTGGTACTGTTTCCGCAAAACCCCTACAAAAACTAATATTACCTTCCAAAGAAGATGAGGAGACACCAATCGCAATGGAGGAGTTGACCCCATTTGTAGGTTCTGGTGCTTGTGTCATTACCACCATTGTATCCACCTGTTTATTTCCAGAAAAAAAGGTCATTGGATATAAGATTTCTAATATGGGAAACAATCTTGAATGCAATCTCACTAGACAGGTAAGAAGACATAATACTGGTATCCACTCAATCTCTGTCTTGTACTTGAAACAATCTTAGATGCAATATCATAGTGCTAGTAAAGTGTGGAAAATTAATAACAATGAGAAAGTGGAAACGATCCAGTCTAAGATACGAGCAAAGGTTTAAGGAGTGAATGAGTACAAGAGCTAGCTACAACTCTAATTACATTTTCTTTCTCTATCCTCTTCTGCTCTGTTTCTGTTTTTGCAGAGCTCTCCACCTGCACCATTTCTGCTGTACCACTGCAAGAAATCGTTAACCCAGCAGAGCTGACCATACAATCAACTGTTAATGCCTTTGGCCCGTCCACCACTGTAGCTTCTTGTTCCTTTGTTTTTGCAACATTAACCTGAAATCCATAAAATAAAGGGAAATGATTTTAGGGCAATAGCCCTAAATACAGGAAGAACCATTTCTAGGAGTTAGGATCGCTGTAATCCATTTTTTTCTCCTAAAGAACAGAAAACCATCAAGTGAAGTGTTCATACTTAATAAGTAAGACTACTAAGAGAGATCTTGATTCACAAGTAAATATGGAACCAATCACTCCTGCAATGTCTTTCATCTAGATGCAACCACTAGTTTTATGCTTTCCAATCCAGCTCAATGCGATTAATAATAGCCATTGAACTGTATCTGGAAGCTCAAAGGGAATACTCACAGCATGTTTTTCAGCAAAGCAGCGCAGTTTCCAAAAGGCAAAAGCATTAATATGAGAAATTGAACCTTTTCAGTCTAAAACCCGAGCAGAGGTTTAAGGGGCGAACGAATATAAGAGCCGAGTCAAATACCTAATTACAATTTCTATCTTTATCAGCTTCAACCCCGTTTGCTTCCCTATAAAACTATCTGCTGGCAACATTTCTGCCGCACTGCTGCAAGAAATCAAGTTTGAAATTCTCCCATCACCTTCTAAAAAGGGAAAAAAAAAGATCAATCACTTCACCATGATTGAATCCATCAACAGCTGTTAATGCTTTAGTCAGTTCCACTATCGTAGCTCCTTGTTCCTTTTCTTTCACAGCATCAACATAAAGTCATGCAGGAAAGGGTTCATCATAGACAATATTTATTTTCTAAACTAATTGCAAATGGTAGTGTTCACTCCCAAAATGAACAGAGAACCATCAAATACACAAGCTAATCACATCCCAGCAACTTTTGGCATCTATAGCTACGGACCATTGGTAAAACACTAATCTATGCCTCCAACCCAGCTCGACGAGATTAGCTACTATTCATCATTCAATTTATTACACAAAAAGAAGCTGGCTAATAAAAAAGATCAAAGAATCGAATTCAAAGTTGTGAAGAACAGTCGCAAAATCTAACTAAAAAAAAAAATCAAGATTTCAGTAGTATATAATTCAGAAATAATAAAAGAGAGGGAGAAGGTGGCATATACATGCATGTCCTCTTGAGCTTGAAATTGAAAATAACCGTAGTTCTTCTTTTTCTTCCTCCTCCTCTTCAGTGTTCCTTTCCTTCTCCTTGTGAGATCCTCCGCCTCCAACATGGCTTTCGAGTTATCAAAGCCAGTCAAATCAGCTATAATTCTAAACTCTTCTTGTTTATGAACCACTCACATCCCACATTTCTTATATTACTCTCCTTTTCTTTCTATCTCTGTCACTTCCCTCTCTTCTTCATTTTCTCAGGCTTTTATCCGTTTACTTTTTATTTTTTTGGAAAAAAGTGAGAGGAGACAAACAAAGAGGTAATTTTGTCAGTTGTTAATGTAGAGGTTATGTCAGTTCACGTTCTAGGATTATGCCTGCTTTTCTTTCTAATTTTGTTTTGATGGATGTATGAAAGTGTAGTTAGTCAGTTGTTTGTTAAAATATTTTTTATTTAAAAATAAATTTAAATAATTATTTTTAAAAAAAAAAAATTAATATCAATACATCAAATTATTTTAAAAAATATTTTTAATATCAATACATCAAATTATTCTTAAACATACTAAAAATAATTTATTTAAAATAAAATATATATTTTAAAAAAAAAAACACTTTTAAAATGATTCTTTAACATCCCTGGATCAAGCTTGTTCTATCCTCTTTGAAGTGATAAATATATCTTGTAGTAGTTTAATATAAAAAAAATAAAATTAAAACATATTATTTTATCTTGCTTGTAATTTTGATCCATTTTATAAAATCGGTTTAAATTTTAGTTGGAATGTTTTAGTGTTCGGTCCGACCAAATAATATTTTGTTTTATTTTATTTTAAATATATTGTTTTCCAATATAATTATTGGATTATACTAAAATTTTAAGATGAGTCTTCTAATATATTTTTGTATTTCATATTAAAATTTTAGGGCAATCAGAGTTGACCATGCAAAACTATCAATGATATTTTCATAATTTTATTCAAATTTATAATTTTGTTTTGGAAAGTTATATTTTTGTGTTTTTTTTAGATTTTTTTTTTTACAATTTTATCATTCAATAATAAATTTATTAAGAATTGAGTTTCATAATTGGTTTTATTTAGGGTTATTATGATATCATAACCCAGGTTATGAATTTGAGAGGTTGACCTTGATCGATTAAGTAAATCTAATATATTGTTATTTTATTAATTTTTAAAAAAATTATATCAACTTATTTTTTTTAAATGAAATTATATTTAGGTTGTGCCTGTTTGAGAGTGTGATTGCGGTTGCGGTTGCTTTTGAAAGTATTTTTCGTTTAGAAATGCATCAAAATGATATTTTTATTATTTTTTAAAAATTATTTTTGACATCAACACATGAAAACGATCTACAAATACCAATTTTTTTTTTTAATTTAAAGTAAAAAATAAAAATAAAAAATTTTCAAAAATTTTCAAAAACGTTTTTGAAACGCAGTGTCAAACACCCCCTTATAGATCAACTATGAAAAAAAATACTCTAAAACTACCAGCCAATTAAAAAAAACAAAACACTAGGGCAAGAAAAATAAATTGAATGAGGGATTTTTCCTTTTTAGAAAAAGATTATGTGGCTTGTTTTGCTACCTGGTTTATATTATACTAGCAAATGCCCCCGTGCCCTGTCACGGAACCATATTTTTTTCAATGGAAAAAAATAATAATTGTGTGAATTTTTTTTATTAAAATATAAATTTAGTCAAAATAATAAATTTATGCAGAATTTCTGTCAAGTGCAAGTTTTCTAGAAAATATATGACTTTTAAATCAATATAAATTTATCTGTTTAATAGGTTTTAACGAAATAACCAACATAAAATTATCATCATCATTAAAAAAAACAAGAAGTTTTGGATATCTGAATTATTGAATTCACTGTATTAAGATTAATTCATTTTATAATTCAATTTAAATCAAACACAAAAATAAAATATAAATTGCGAAAATACCTGCAATAATCAAATAACAAAAATAAATAGTTAATTTTTTATCCACAAAATGATGAAAACATAAATTGAAAATTCATCTCTACGTTACCGTCATTATCATTGCTATAATATTTAAAATTATTATCAACATTACTGCCCAAACAATTAAAATCATTAAATTGTCCCAAAAAACAAACAAAAAAGCTAAACATCTTTACAAAAAAAATAAAAAAAAAACAATGACTAAAATTATCATTATTATTGCGCAAATAATAAAATCATAAAAATCATTTGATCCAAAAAACAAATAAAAATAACAAAACACACACAAAAAAAAGAGCAAAGGAAAAAAGGGAGCAATATTAATTTAATAATGATCACCAACATAAATTAAAATTTCAGGATTGAACCGATTAAAAATAAAACCCCAATAAAAAAACAAAAATTAAAATAAAATAAAAGCATAGATGCATAAATATGGATAAAAAATAAACATTGTCCAAGAATGATAAAAAGAAACCAAAGGAATTAATATCAAATAAAAAATTAAAACAATAAGGACCGAAATAAAAAATAAAATATATAATTAATTCCAATCGAAGGATAAACTTAAAACAAATAAAAATCTTGGGACTAAAACAAATAAATGTATTTTAAAAAAAAAATACATTGCAATTTTGTTAAAAAAATAAAAAGAATAAGGACCAAAATGAAGAGTAGCATATATGACCAATTTCAATTGGAGAACACAATTAAAATAAATTAAAACAATATATATAATTAATATCAATTTAAGGATAAAATTGAAACAAATAAACACTTTGGGACCGAAACAAAGAATGATATTTTTAAAGGTAATTGTTGTTTAATTTTGTTAAAAAAATTAAAAGAATGAGGACCGAAATGAAAAGTAGCATATACGACCAATTTCAATTGGAGGACAAAATTAAAAGAAATGAAAACCTGCGTATCAAAAAATTAAAGGGACAAAAAAGAAATCAAAAATCAAAAGAATAAGGACTGAAATGAAAACCAATATTTATAATCATTTTTAATTGAAGGGCACAATTGAAAACAATCATACTTTCAATTTAATAAATCAAATTAAAAGTAGCATATATAAACACTTTCAATTGGAGGACAAAATTAAAAGAAATGAAAACCTGCGTACCAAAAAATTAAAGGAACCATAAAAAAATTAAAAATCAAAAGAATAAGAACTGAAATGAAAACCAACATTTATAATCAGTTTTAATTGAAGGGCACAATTGAAAACAATCAAACTTTCAATTAAAGAAATCAAGAATAAAAATGAAATCAAAACCTTAGGGACCACTATAAATAAACTACACACATGAAGGACTTAGATGTAAGTCGTGGCGGCAGGAGAGAGAAAAAATCTAAAATCTTTTGCAGGCGATTTCCCGAACATCGAACACGCGCAACACTAGTGGACAAAAGATAGGGTGGCGAACCAGAGGATATGACAGAAGTGCAGTTTTGACCTCCTAAAGACCCCGCATGCGCCGCCTTATAGACACATTCACGTGGAACATTGTGGGCGCGTCCGAACAACACGCCCTGCAGTGTTTCAGAAAAAAAAATATTGGTCAATTACGTTTATACCCTTGCACCCCACCAGAATCACAAAACAACCAGCACTGAAAATACCATACTACCCCCGCTACAGTGTTCTATTTTTCTTTTCAGGGGTTATTTTAGTCGATTTACTGTGCAAAAATGTTAGAAAAACCAAGAACACCCCCGGGTCCGGGGCTAATATTTTGTCGTTTTCAGGGGCTATTTTCATAGTTTTACTGCGCAACAAATCCAATAATACAATTCATGTCCCCGGGGAAATTCCAAAATACCCCTAGTCCCGGTGGTTAAAATTTTTCGGACTTACAAGTGAAATGGTAATTTCACTATAGCAATCCACAGTGAACTTTGTTTAGGTGAACAGTAATAAAATGAACAGTAAAAGGGACACAACGTTTATATTTTAGTTAATGGCAGTTTATTATTTTTATTAGGGAGAACCTCAAATTAGTCCTACAAGTATGAACCCACCCCTAAACCTAAACCTTTTTCAATTGGGTTTCCCAAATGTCACCTTCTTTGATTATTATCCAATAATAATAGGAGATATTTTTGAATTACTTTGTCAATTATATAATCTTAAAAGAGCAACTTGATATCAAATTAGGAAAAAAACAACGTTATTGCTGTCATTTGTTGTTTTTCATTTTCTGTATGCAGGACATCGAGGGAGATTTCAGATCTTGAGGGGCAGCTTATTTCTATGAGAAATTTCCTGTCGACTCAAGCAGCTCTAGTTCACGGTTTGAGTGAACATGCTCGCATCGATTCTTTGTGGGCTGCTTCTGAAGACTCCATAGCAGATGATCACTTGTCAAATCTCGACAAAGGGGAGCTTTCTGAGTCAGAAGATTGGTTGATTGAGCTCCTGGACAACTTTGAAGTTCTATTGGCAAAAAAGAGAGTGGCAGAAGCCATGCAAGCCCTTGAAAAAGAAGAATTAGCTAACGAATCCAGGAAGAAGCACTCTTTGAGCCCAACTGCACTCGTTACATTGGAGACAGCTATTAGAAGTCAGCGAAAGAAACTGGCTTATCAGCTTGCAGAAGCCATTAGCCAACCTTCGACTCGTGGACAAGAGCTTCGCTTAGCCGTTTTAGCTCTGAAAAACCTCGGAGATGCTCCCCATGCCCATACATTGTTGCTCAATTCTCAACACCATAAGTTGAAGTCCAGTTTCCCAAGTCTTCGCTAATCCAACAGTTCATGTGGACGAGCATATACTGTTGCACTTTCACAAATTGTCTTTTCCACCATTGCACAAGCAACTAGTGATTCTTTGGCAGTTTACGGGGAAGAACCTGCATATACATCTGAACTGGTAACTTAGGCAGTCAGAGAAACCGAGGCTTTTGCTTTTCTTCTGAAGAGGCATGTCCTAGCTTCGTCGGCTGCTTCAGGAGGTTTACGGGTAGCTGGTGAGTGCATTCTTATATGCATGGGCCACTGTTCTTTGTTGGAAGCTCATGGATTGTCCCTTGCTCTCGTGTTATTGAGATTTTTCAAGCCTATTATTGAGCAGGCGATGAATGCTAATTTAAAGAAAATTGAAGAGATTAGCGCTGCACTGGCTGCAGCAGATGACTGGTTGCTCATTTATCCACCGGCAGGCGGACGTCCTTTCTCTTCAAGCGCATCTCTTGGTAGTGCAATGGCATCTCAGCCAAAGCTTTCAAGCAGTGCTAATAGGTTCAATTCCATGATTCAAGTGAAATAGTGTTTTCCTCTATATATAAGATCATTCCATGATTGTTGTCATATTCGCTATTCAGATTGGCTTAAGATTCCCTTTCCTTCCTGTATTACTCAAGAAATTTTCACTTCACCAGTCATGTATTGTCAATTCAGGACTTTCTTGAGGATGCAGGGCCCTTGAGAGCCTCCAGTTGGATGATTCTGCCCTGGGAGGCGTTCTGCAGGTGTTCAACTCCTATGTTAATTTGTTAATGCGTGCATTACCGAGTTCATCAGAGACTGAAGAGAGCTTGGAAGGTTCAGGAAGTAAAATTGTCAGGATAGCAGAAACTGAATCCCAGCAGCTAGCTTTACTAGCTAATGCATCATTGTTAGCAAATGAACTGTTCCCATGTGCTGCCATGAAGCTCTTGCCATTGCCTCTTAGAATGGACGAACAACCTAAAAGATCTTCTGAAAGGCAATCCCGTCTTCCAGAGCAAAGGGAGTGGAAGAAGAAGCTTCAACGTTCAGTTGATCGCTTGCGAGATAGCTTCTGCAGACAGCATGCTCTTGATCTCATCTTCACGGAGTAGATCCTTACAGGTACATTTTTTTCGCAGTAAACATAACACTATTTTATATGTCCAATCAGAAAAAGATCCTTTCAATTTACTTTACAAACTTGATCGACAAATCAACCTCGGAGAAATCTGTACCATAATATAAATTGTCTTGCAGCACGTTGCCGGAGGATGACTGGTTTGCCGAGGTTGCTCAAATAGCTATCAAAATGTTGACTGGGAAAGCAAATTTTGGAAATGTGGAACGAGATGGTACTAGCCCGCTGCTTTGGTGTCAGCAAAATCTGTATCTTCAATCGTATCTCATGGGAGTAACTGGAATTTAGCCATTGATGAGTACTGAAAGCTCATCTCCGAAGAAGAGACTAGTTATTCATCAGCTGCCTGCCCTCCTTGCTGTAGATTTATTTGTTAGGTATTATCTATCACCTTATCCTACGCATCCCTGGTCTGTGTCTTCTACCATATCATTTTTTCTTTGGTACGTTTTACACAGATTCTGTCATCGCTGGAACAAACAATAAACTGCAAAGCCCTTGACAGAGGCCTTCTGAGTAGGAAGTTGAATTTTGATTTCCAGAATCCTACATACATGATCATGGAATAATCAAGAAGAAACAATTGGTGAAAGTATACCAGCATAGAAGAGATAATAACAAAACATTTTACAAGAGCTTAGTCTGGCCATATTTCATATCTTCTTCAGCAGGAGTTTCCATTTCAAGCAAATTTCTGTTTCCTTGGTAGGAGCGAATGGGTTATATTATTAGTAATAATATTTTAAATATTAACTCCGAGTATATTTTATATTTTTATTTAAAATGAATAATAAAATTATTATCTCAAATAATATTTTAGATTTTATCTCCTTTTAGGTTTTGTATCTTAATATTAAAAGTGAATAATATTTATTATTTATAATAATATTTTAGATATTAACCTCTTTTATGTTTTTATTCTTATATTATAAATGAATAATATTTATTATCTATAATAATATTTTGGATATTAATATATTTTAAGGTTTTTATCCTTATATTAAAAGTACATAATATTTTCTTGCAAAAAAAAAAAAATAGTATTTTTTAAATATAAACCAAAATTCTTCGGGATTTTACAAACTTGTTGTAAAAATCTTGCAATATTTTTTTAAATATGTCAATATATTTTAAATTCTCCTTGAAATGATGCTCAAATGAATTTTAGAATTTTATTCCATATCCAAGAAAAAAAAAAAAATATATATATATATATATATATATATATATATATATATATATATATATATATATATATATATATTGCATGCTTTGTTCGGTAAAAACTTGTTTTTTTCTAAAATAAAACTACCAAAAAATATGCAAAAGGATCTTTGTCAACATAACTTAAGCCAAAACAACATTTCAATAAAAAACATGACAAACCAAACAAGGCACAAGAGAATTAACAAAGATTTATTTTACCCGGCCAAGTTGAAATGTCTTTGAGTGTGAACAAATGAAGAACATATTGGCTTTTACCTAGAGCGATTCTGACTTAATCGTCACTAGTATTTGAATTGGTAGAAGAAATGCATAATTTTCATTTGTATTTGATCTTGATTAATTTGAAAGTTTGTAACTCCATATTCGTTTGAAAATTGTTAATTCAATCAGTAAAAACTGCCAAAAACAGAGATCGAACGATGTATCATTCAGTTTCTCTTCTTCAACAATGACTATTGCGTCGTTTAGGTGAGATTAAAGTTTTTAACTTGAGATTAAAGTTTTTAATTTAGTCTCTTTTCTTCGAATCTGTTTTAATTACACCCCTAATTGCCTCTAAATTTTCATTTTCTTCCAATTTTGCCTTTACCGAACTTAAATTTCAACTTGTAAGATGGATGTCTTTTTCATTTCAATTATTGGTTCTAAATTTGAGTAATTTCACCCTCAATTGTCTAACAAACTTTGAATTTTATCAATTTAGTCCCTTTGATTTAGTCAATTTAAGTCCCTACATTCACACATCTTTTTTCAGTTTGGCTCTTGGATTTGGATTTCTTTAATCAAGTCCCTAATTATCCATCAAACTTTAATATTTATACAATTAATCCCTTGATTTAACAAAATTAACTCTTAAAAATTATAATTTGACCCATAGACTTAATTTATTCAAATTAAAGCCTAAATTGACTTCAAAAAATAATTTTCCTTGTAATTAAACCCTCAATAAATTCAATTCAATCTTGAAAAATTCTAATTAAGTCCTCAAACATCCAAACTTGAATTTTCCTCATTTAACTGATTTTTTCTTACAAATAGAGCCTTCATCTATCAAAATTACATTGTCCTATTTTTTTTATCTTGTATATTTTGATCTTCCTCCACCAGTCTTGAGTAATTTTCTAGGTTGTCTGATATACTCTTCTCACTAATATACTTTTTTGATTTTATTTTTGTATTTTCTCTCTCTTATAGACACGGGGGCCAAAAAATGGGTAACAACATAAAAAAAAGATGTTCAGATGATAATAACTTGAATCAACCTGAGTTAACTTGACTAACACATGACTCAAGATATGGGATCAGGATACCCTCGCAAAAAGCAATGTGGAAAATTAACAATGTTCAAAGATTATTAACATAATGTTAAATTAAAATATGACAATGAGATACTTTTGTAGATTAGGAGGACAACTCTAAATTTTGACTAACCTAACATGGATTTGAGGAGAGAGAAAAGAGAGGGGAGGGGAAAAACCCACAACCATCATGATCTTAACTAGATGTTCCACCTTATCAAATGCGTCTCTATTGGAAATTTTAATCGACATAATAGTTGGCCTTTGAAAGTCGCCACATACATCTCTCGAAGACATAAAAGATATCCACTTGCGGACACATGCATTACATGAGCCAACCATGTTTTTTAGTAATTGTTGAAAGATGGATTTGCCTCTAATTCAAATAAATTATTACAAAATAACCATGATACAAATATCAAAATAACCCTGAAGACCTTTTTTTAAGTTTTATTTATTTTAAAGACTTCTTGTTACTTTTTTTTTTAAAAAGGATAGGTAACTTACAAACCCCTCTTATTTGATCATATTTATAATGATAAATAAATACTATGAAAAATATTATTTTGTCTGCCATTTGATTTTTGCTACAAAGGGCGAAGATTTTATTTTTTTATTTTTTGATAATCGGAGTGTCTGGCCAGCTTATGCGCACCACAACTAATCTCTTGATTCACTGAATATCCTGCAAATCCAGTGAGTATGTAAAGCACCGCAGGGGTGACAAGCATGTATGGTGGGACTTGAACCCTAGTACAGAGAAAGAAAACAAATCCCTTCAACCGATAAAAAAATTTATTTTTCTATCTCAATCCATAGCGCCCTGAGTGTTTTGCTGATAGGGTTTATTCCGCTATACAATTACTCATCGTGGGCCCTTTAATCTAGTTTAGCTTAGGCCCAATTTTTGTTTCCTTGTATAATACAAGGAGGTGTTGTTAATCTGAAGCTCGTTTTCCTACTCCATTGGTTCATCGCTGCCATAAAATAACAAAAGCGGCACCGTGTTCCCTCCATTTCATTTTGCAGGGCTAGAAATGGAAGAAGAGCAAGTGAAACCCCAAAACGACACCGCTTTCACTGAAGACGACGACGACCCTCCAACGTTAAGCTCACACACTCTGGCTGCTTTGAAAGAGTTCCTTCAACAACAACAAACCATCACTGACCAAACTGCACAAACCGACGGAGAAGGTTCTGAAACCGGAGAGAAAGTAGCCTTAATAGCAGAGGACTGGAGGCTTAGCCAGTTTTGGTACGACCAGTTAACCGCAGAGACTGTAGCAAACGAGGTTCATGCTTTATTATCCAATCCCAGTTCACTCGCAGTTTGTATCGCTTGCCCAACTCTTTATGCTTACATCAAGGTAGTACACCAAATTGAAACTTTTGAACTGGGTTTTGCTTCTTTATTTGATGCGCTGCTGTTAACTTTCTTGGTTTTTTTTGGGTAAGTGGGTTCTTTTTTTTGTTGGCAGAAAATTTATCCGAGTGTGAATGTGCAATTACTGGAGTATGACAAGAGATTTGAGCAATATGGGAGTGATTTCACGTTTTATGATTATAATAAACCAGAAGATTTGCCTGATCAATTTAAGCATGCTTTTCAAGTTGTTGTGGCTGATCCTCCTTATTTGGTTAGTTATAAATTTTGCCTTTCTTAAAACTTAAATTTGTGTTATTTCATTAATGTTGTTTGTTGCCATGTAATTAGTATCTAGTATTACTATTGCTTATAATAAAAATTCGTATCGCGTTAAAAATGTGTTTCAAGAATATTTTATTAGGATTTTATAGACTCCGAAGCAAGATGGATGGAATGTTATATAATGGGGTATTTTTTTTTTCTTTTTTTTTGACTGAAAGAATGAGGATGTCTGTTTGACTTGTTTTATGTTAAGGTTGCCAAGGAGAAGATTTTGCGGTACCTGTCTGTGCCATATTCGGTTTTTAACAGTTGGATTATTGGTTGAATAATTAGATATCCTTTGTTCAGGCATAATGACCTACTTAGAAGACCTCTAATTATTTTTTTCTTGGTTATTTTATTACAGATTTTGTTGTGCTGTAATTTCTACTTGATCGGTAACTCCTTGTACATGTTTAGTAAGCTACAGGTTTTCAATTTTGTTCAATTGTGTCTTGTAGTCCCTGTTGGATATTTATGCAAGAAAGCTTGTTTCTTGTCATTGTGCCCTGGATCTTTCCCTCTTCTGTTTCTTTCCTTCTGTTTAGTTGATAAACTGCAAACTGTTCATGTGAAAAGGCCATGGTCTCATTTAACTGATGCTTATGATGGCAGAGTCAGGAGTGCTTAGAAAAGGTTGCTCAAACAATCTCTTTTCTTGCAATACCAGGAAAATCATATGTGCTTCTACTCACAGGTAAATATTGATCGTTCTCTGTCCTACTTTGTTTGCTTTGAAGCTTTCTCGTTTGCAAGTTGTGGTGAGTCTGCTATATAACGCTACTTGTCCGATCTCAGCAATCAGTAAATTTGTTGAGACCAGAAATTTTCTATAGAACTAGATACCTAGAGCTAGGGCAAAGCTAGCAGCACTCCCTCCAGCATGTGATTGTTTACGACATCCACATTACATCTCTTTACGCTATCTGGAATGACAAAGTGCCTATAGGGTTCCAGATTATTATGCTTGTCTTCCCCTAAATTTTCTGCTGCCAAGTTTTGATTCACTTACCCTATCTGTTTATTTTTTGTGTCATTTTCCTCTTTTTTTAGAATCCCTTGCACTGCACCAAAACTTACGTACGAGGTATTATCTTGGTTGACAATTGCATTTGAACCTTTTGCGAGAAAGTTTTGGGATTTTTATATTTGTTTGATAGTATGTGAGTTTTGGACCTGATCCCTAATAATACAAGGGATCTCTTGAGTTAGGGATAAAATTCATGTGGGTTTTCACTGGAGATGTTAGTCTTGCTCTTGTTGCTCAAATCTGTTGATGGAACTACCATTAAACGAATTATTAGCTGGTTCATTATCACTTTGGTATACTTGATCAAAAAAGGAAGAAACAATAAAGAGAGACTACCTTGTTCTTTTTTGATGGAAATTGAGGGCTTAGAGAAGATTATTGCAATATATTTAATTTAGGAGACAGTTAATGCGCAATCTCTTTCTTGCTTTCTCTTGGACTGCCTGTAATGATGGATTTTTTTTTTTTATCACCGGCTCTGTATCCCTTTCTTCTTGCAATTAATTAGTTTGATTAAAATGAAGAGATGTGACTTGGATGTTCTAGATGTGAGAGTGTTGGAAAGCAATTGTTAGAGCAAGTGTTGCTAGCACTCCCAACGAAGTTGCATTGTATTTTCTTTCCACCTTTCTGGTTAATCTGATGGATTATATGTTCTTGACTTGTAGGAGACGTGCAGAAGGATAGGGCAGCTGAGCTCTTAGGATTGCATTCATGTGGTTTTAGGCCTCAACATTCTAGCAAACTTGGGAATGAATTTAGGCTATTCACAAACTATAATCCTGGAATGAGACTAGGAGGGTGGGAGCTGGAGAAATAGATCTTTTCTCTCTCCATGGATCTGGTGAGTTACCATTGTTGCAAACCTGCAAATATGTACTTTTTAGCTGAGTACCGTATGGCATTTGCACTTTGCCTAACAATTTAGCAAAATATGTGAACTGCACATTGTCCAAGCTCCAAGTTTAACTCCGGCTTAGTTCATCGTATGTGGGCAGGCTTTGGACCATTGATTCGATGCAGAGAATGATTATAAGGGGAGCCTTTCCTTTAACTATAAATGGAAAAGTCGTGGTCGATCGATGGGTGAACCCCAGGATATCTTCTGCTTATTTTAAATTTTGGATTCTGGGAAATTTCGATTTGTAATTTTGGATATGTGAATCATTCCAATGCAAACCGCCTAGAGAGAATTTTTGAGATTTTAAATCGGAATTGCTTTCAGATGTGCTCCCGTTCTATACTTCATAATTTTGCTTGTTGTACTGAATTCATGTGGCATCAGTAATAGCATCCTTTTTAGAGATAGAGGCGCATGTCTCGTACCACTTGTCCATCTCAGGGTTATCAATACAGTTTCGTTCTGGCTGAAATGTTCCGTGCCGTTAAAAAAACCGAGATAAAACAACGTTGTTTTCGTCTCGGTTTTAATTCAGGCCCGTTCCAGAAATACCGGCCGGAACGTCTCAGTACTATTCCGGGTGTGCCGTTTCGGCCTTTAAATCCTTCTTATTTTGATTAACTTGTGGTTGTGTTTCTAATTTTGAGATTATGTTTGTTTGACTTTGTGTTTGTATTGTATAATTTAAAGTTAATTTATCTTAAATTTTAATTATGCTTGTTAAATTAATATTTTAATATATATATAAATATGTAATTATATATGAACAGTATAACCCTGAAATGACACGTCAAAATGCTCTGAAACCAAAATGTTTTATACCAATAAAAAAATCGGAACGACGATCGGAACGGTTTTGACAACGATGGACTCCATCCAGCTAAAGAGATCAGCAAAATAGTGCATGCAGGTTATTGTGGTAGCATATATTTTTTTAAGTGTTTTTTAAATTGGTTTTTGCTTGAAAAAGAATTAAAATAATTTTTTTAGATATTTTTTATGGTTTTGATATACTGATTATTAAATAAATAAAAATTAAAAAAAATTATTTTAATATATTTTCAATTAAAAAACATGTTACACTACATTATAAATATACAATGAAACATTGTTGCTTCTGCAATTGCTAGTTGCCACTACAGGAGTAAGAGTAATTCATTGATAAATTCTATTGCAGGTTATTGCAATGTGAAGCTTTTAATGAATTGATGAGATCTCAACATTGAAAGATGAGACCAAATTATTTAAGGGTTGCAAAAAACAATTTGTGTTTCCTTTGAAAATGGAAACATACAATGTAAAACCCTTTGAAAATGAAAACATACAATATAAAAAATGGTAATATAAAAAATGGTAGATGATATGTTGTCGGTCCAATTTTGTTTTTTAATAGAAGATAATGCAACATCTTATAGTTCAAATTCCAACTACCTATAGTGGCTTGAAAGTTAAAGTCATAGTTTTTAGATTAAAAGATTTTTTCAACTTGCTCTCGTTTAAGCACCTAACAAATACTTTAGGGACCTTATTAAACTCATTTTAATCCAAAACCATCATTTAATAATTCAAAAACCTCAAAATTAGATCAAATAAAAAAATCTTTTAGATGCACAATCTACTTTTTTTGACGTGATGAAAATTTTAACGACCTCTATGAAAGTCCCCTTACAAGAAAAAAAAATATAGAAACCGATAAGTGCAAAATATGTTTTTATTTATTTTAAATTATGATTTTTAATGTATTTAGAGTTTATTGGAAATTATTTTTTATAAGTTTAGTATGCCTAAAAAACTTTGTGAATTAATTGTTAAGGGATAAGAATTTCTACATTTTATGTTTTAAAACTTGCTTCTTGTGACATGTTTTTCACCAAGTTATAGTTTCAGATGTGAATGGGGATAGAGCCAAAGCTAAACTACATATGTTAAGCTTCTATGAAGGTATTATGAAAAAAATTGAGTTTGTTTGGACCTCTAATCAAACCTGCGAAATTAGGTTGAGATCCTATTTACAACAAAAAATTCAACTTTTACACTGTATATTCAACTTAGCATATCTTAAACTTAAAATATCATAATCAAATGATTTAAAAGTCCAAATTCATCAAAACATCCAAGACTATAACTCTTATGAAAGACTTTTGGTCATATAAAATCGTTTTGATGCAAAACGTAGGATATCCTTTGTTTCAAGTATTCCATTATAGATGAGAATCTAACATAGAAACAGTGAAATTTGGGATCCAAGAAAGGTTAAAAGCAATCCTATGTTATTCCATGAATGGAAGAATATTGTTGGAATGACCAAGCATTGCAATAAACCAAGTAAAAAACATCTTATAAGTTACAATAAAGTTTAAATTACAACAGAATAGTTAAAATAGTAGTTAGTTTTCAACATGAAACTTTAGTGATTTAACCAACTTTAAATTACCAAATAAAAAAGAACTGGTTAAGTAACATTAAGGACTCCTAATAAAGAAAAGAATCCTAATGAAAGATGATATCTAAAAGGGGAATAAAAAGGAGCAACTCACGACAGAAACAACACACATCTACTTCCTCTCTACAACATTCTTTGCTCTCTATTTTGTGTTAATTTTTCATATACTATGAACTAAACTTTTTTTTTCAATTCAAGGGCAATAGACACCAAGACACCATCTTCATTATTAAGTTATGAGAAATTGTTTCATATTCAAGTACTTATTCATCATTATTTCATAATTATGTTATTAATTTTTATTCATGCTTATTGAATTGTTTTGAGATGATATATATGTACTTTCTAGTTTTTTTCAATCCGTAATTGTTGTTAGGGACTAGAATAAGAAACAAAAAAGTTAATTTGATTGTTGTTACTATCACTTTAATTTATTAAAGAGGAATAAACTAAGTTAAATTGTTCAAGATTTTAAATGATTGCTTAGAATAAATATAGATTGTGCTCCTGTGCCTACTATTGAGTGAATTAAATTTTTTTAGTATGCCCAATCGATTTTCTCTCTCCTTTTAGTTTTTGATGACTTTCTTTTCTCTCTCTAACATTTAAGAACTGAAACATGAAAAATAAAGTTTTGGACCAATATGTAAAATCTTAAAACCTTAAAGACCACATTATACATAAATTCAAAATTCATGGATCAACTGAATATTTTATATGCCTTTTGAACAATGTGTTATGTTTTTTTGTTTATTTTTATCCTTGTTATTTGATTATTATTTTTTAATTATAACCTAAAATTTTATTTCACTACATGATCTTTAATTTAACATCAAAATTTTCTAACATTTCACATATGTGAGAGGATATAAAGTGAAAAAAATATTTTCTTATAAATTGTTTAGGTGCATTAAATGCATTTAAAAAGAAAGAAAAAAAATCTTATAACTTGAATTATAGCCTTAACCAACCAATTAGCCTTGAAAAAACCTAGTCAAAACCCTTTTGCCTTTTCTTTTTTTAAGTGAAACGATGTCATTTTACATATTTATATAAAAAAAGGTTGAGTGGGTTACCCCACCTGACCTGAGTTAATTTAATTTAACTAATCTAACTTGTGACTAGGAACTTAGGTTGATCCCCAAGTCTAGTTTGAAAAGTATGTGATAAATAACTTTTTAAAAATTGTGGAACGATTCATTATAACTAAAGCACTAATTATGGAAAAACATAAAAGTCAAACCCTTAACAAATCAAAAGAAGGATGTGATCACGAAAAAAAAATCTTAAATAAAAAATAAAATATTGACTTGACATTTTGACTTGTGACCTAGTGAACTGTGGCCTCAGTCAAGCCAAGTTCTAAAACAAATAGGTGGAGGATTGACTCGGTATGATCCGATAAAAAACTTAAGGTTATCCACAATCTAATAAGCTATAGAAAATCCTTTTCAAAACCTCTTACCCTTTTTTCTATTTTTCTTCATAATAATATTATTCTTTTTATGTTTATATAAAAAAATGGGTTGACATAAGTCAAAACTTGCCCCGAGTTGGGTTAAAAATATACCATTGAAAACTTTTAAACTCATGATATGAGTCATTACATCAGAAGCACTATTCATAAAAAAACCTAGAAGTATAATCCTCAACAAATTAAATGTCAAAAGATGAAACTAAAAAGAAAAAACAACAATTACACGAAAAAGTTTAATATAGAAAATGGGAATTAGAAGAATAAGGGTGAAAATTAAAATTGAAAAATAAATTAAAGGGAAAAAAATAATTATTTGATTGGAAGGTTAAATTGAAATGAAAAAAAAATACAAATAAAAAAACATCAAAAGTATGAGAACCAAGTTAGAAGAAAAAAAAACTCACACAACAAACTCTAATTAAATGATGAGACTTTGACAAAAGGACTAAGAAAAATAAATAAAAAAGAAGTAAAAATTTAAAAACAATTATGTGTGACAAATTAGAATTAAAGACTAAATTTAAAATAAAAATAAAAACTTTCACAAAAGAATTGAGAAAAAAAACCAAAACAATAAGGACTGAACTAAAAAAATATTCAAAATTGGAATTGATGGACTAAATTGAAAACAAATAAAACTTTTATAAAAGAGTTAAAAAATAAAAAAGTAAATGAACAAAATTGAAATAACAAATAAAAAAGAGGACAAACAACATTTTATTGGGGGAGGAGGGTAAAATGAAAGAGAAACAAAGAATGGTCAACCAATAATAAACAGTCACACATCTAATAACATGTTTTGCACCAGGTTGAAAAATATGTAGTGACACATCAAATGACATGACAGAAAGGCTTGTTTGATCATCAAAAGACACCTCTCAAAAAGTGCGGTGCTTCTCACACATTGACGTATGGTAAAAACACATTAGAAACTTTATTAATTAAAAAAAGTATTCAAGAGAAAAATACCAAATCACCCTCCTTGTATTTGGGATATACTAGAAAATATATTTGTAAAGACCCAAAGACCCCTTAGGCTATGGTCATTTTTTCATTGGTTGGGTCGCAACGATGTTTTCCGTGTGCGGCCATCCCCGGAGACAAGGGGATGCATGAAAAAAATGTTTTTTTTTTTTAAATAATCATAAAATTATGATAATAATATTTAGAAGTCACTATCTAGTATTAAGGTTACTAGAAAATTTAATGGTTCATGAGAGTCTAAATAAAAGGACTTGTTGTGCAAGGAGAAAACACATCACCCCAATGCAACTTACCTAAGGTAAATTGTATTATTGTTTGATTGTTTTTCTAGGTCATATTTTTATTTGTTGGTTTTTTTCTAAGTTTTGAAGTAGATCTCTTCATATGAGACTCTCTACCTCATTAGGTCAAAAACCTAACTGCTCTAAAATCCAAATTTTAACACTGTATTTATTGTACTCTAATATCCAATGGAGTACTTGACAATTTAGTTTTTCAGCACAAAATTAAAGTCCGCAACTAAAAAAATAGACAAAATGGTTGTTGAAAGATTTTTTATATTTTGAACAAACTCTAATGGGTAATCATAAATTTGTTATGATGTCGCATTTTGCATTCAAAACATGAGGAAAGATACATTTTTATTTTTTTTTGTAAAAATATGTTTAGAAAAAATTTAGGATTCGACCGAATGCATGAAAACAAAATATTTTTTTAATGTATTTTTTGTAAATGCAAATTTTTATATTTTTTTTCTTAATTTTTTTAATATAAAATATTAATTTATATATCTTGAAATACATTAAAAGTTTTTAATAAGATATTAAAAATCTGTTTTTTACAATTTAATTTATACTTTTAATGGAAAACGATAGCATAAGAAAACGGATTGGATCAATCTCGCATCCATATCCTATCTTTTTTATCCAATCTTATCTCATTACTTGTATAAAAAATAATGCAATATACAATTCAAATTATGTTTTAATTTATTGTTGGTTGATGGATGAATTCTTTGATCATTATTTGTTCCAAACTTAGCATAAGATTTTTAATTTGGTTTAAGTTATTAAGAAGTAAAGATGTGTAATGCTAAGAAATCTACAAACTTAAAAAAGAGTAAGATAGTAAAGACTAAGAAAAATTGTAAATTGTAACAAGTAAAAAGAAAAAAAGCTATAAATAACTTAAATATAAAGAATTTATATATTCGCAACTACCCTAGTTGAAAGTTGAAACACGTTCTGATGGAAATCATACCCTCGAGTTTGGTTATAGAAATAGTTGTTTCATATATTATTTCGAGATTCATTATTATTATTATTTTAATTATTTTTTTGGTGATAATATTTGTCTTCTCCACAGTACATTGATTTTCTTCTCAAATCATATTACCTGTTGTCTCAAACTTCTGGTAGAAATTGGCATAGAACTGACGATACGAACATACTGCTATGTTATAGATGGATTAGATTGGAACAAGTCGGAGTTGATGCCTCGGTGCTTTCCTCAACCTGACACTTGTCATTACTATCCTCCTCTGCCTGATCTGGCCTTGGAAACTCTTGTGTGACGCTGATTCCATGTACAGAACTACCTTTGAGTTCACTGAGTGCATCTAACCTCGAGTCCCCGTTATTAATATAACTCAGTAATTTGTCTTGAATATCTGAAGAAATAATATCCTTTTCCCCAAGTAGATTAATGAAGCCCTCTGCATTATCCATGTCTCCAGAGTCTTTCAAGTGCTGCAAACAGGCAACCCAACTAGCAGTGCTGGGTCTGCTCCTTGGTCCGGATATGACTATCATTTTCTTCATTGCTTCCACAGCCTTTGGAGTTTGATTATGCTGTAGATACCCTTTTGCCAATAAATACCATGAATTAGCATTTGGTTTTGTACCATTTGATATTGCCCTCTGCAGAATCATTTCAGCCTTCTCCAAAAGACCTTTCCTGGAATAAGCATCGACAAGGAAGTTTGGAATACTGATGTCATCGCATAACTTTTGGGATTCCCACTCCTCAAAAATCTTCTCTGCGCTGTCAAGGTCATCAAACTTCAACAGCGAGGTTATGACACTAATATTTTTCCGATTCCTAACATGCTTCTTGTGAAGTTCCCAAACCCTCAAGACATCTTCTTTTGTCCCAGTTGTAGCATATTGTGTCATAAGGTAATCATATGGTGTACTTCGTCTTTCCCCAGCAATCAGTCTCTCGCATTTCTTTAGCATTTCCAGAGCTTTGTCTACAAGCCCAACTTTTGTATATCCATTTGCCACAGTAGTATAAGTGGCCCAGTCTAAAACAACATTGGGATCAGATTCTATCCTTGTTAGAGTCTTCTCCATTCCCTCAATGTCAGAAGCAGCTGCATATGAACTTAGTCGTATGCAATAAACAAATTTATCAAAAGAAATACCATTTTCCTCCATTTCTCGCATCAGAGGGTCGAGTTTCTCAGTGTTCCCGGTCTTGTAATAAAGGTTAAGCATGACTGTGTAAACTAAGGAGTTTCTGGCAAAACCCATTTCCCTCATTCTCTGCATCACAGCCTCTGCTTTTTCCACAGATTTTACGTAGGCATAGCAGTTGAGAAGTGCACCATAACTCTCAAGTCCTTTTAATTTTGTCGGAATGTTATTGAAATAGTTTTCTACCTGTTCTATCCCATGAACTTTTGAGATCAAGTCCAGCCGCACTGCAACAGCACGTGATGTAAGCTCAAGATACCTTTTGTCAGTCATCCACGTCGAAATCTGGGGAAAAACTAGTAAGATCCACAAATTAGTAACCCGTATTAAAGACCATAGTATCATTAAAAGATAAAGGTAACATCCAATATATCATCATTTATCTCGACAGATAATAACATACATTAGAATCTCTAACATCTATATATTGCTTAGTAAGAGAAGAAGAAATGAAGGGCAAGAAAGAAGCAGTGTCAGAATCCCACAGCATCACATGTCGAGCTTGACAACGCAATTAATTATTAAGCACATTAACTTCAAAGCGTTGTACTACTTGTGTGAATTGGCACTATAATGTTATTCGATGACCATTAGCAAGCTGGCTGAAAGCTCATTTATGGCAGAGTTTTACCTGAACATTTGTGGCGGCAGAGGCTGCAACTGAATCCAAACATAAAATCAAGGGGTATATACTAATTTCATTTCTAAATTTTAATTATCTAACTCGTAATTCACTTCCTGATAATATTTGAGAATATCAGAATTTGGGATTTCGTCACATCTTTTTATATATATTTATTGGATTTATTAACTTCTGCTTACCCCTTAATTTGAATAAAAAACTTGGAGTAAATAGGATGCGAGTAACTTTATTTTTTGAGACTTAAATGGTGTCAAAATTCATATAAAATAAAAGGTCAATTTACTTCGCATACATGTAACACAACATACGTATCCTAAAAGCAGAACAGACATCACTAATTTATAAAAGAAAAAAAGAAAGAATTATTTTTAACAGTTGCTTAATTCATGATACCCACAATGATATCTTAACAAACAAGAGCAGACCCTTTTCATATCATGAAAAATTAAGTGAACCCCAAAAAAGGTTCCAACTTTATAAGAAGAAAAGTTGAAAAAAAAAAATCATGGGATTAATACCTCAAGAGCATGATGATAACGCCTGTAATGACGTAACTCCTTGATTAGGGCATGGATTAAATCTTCCCAAATAGTTTCTCCTTCTTGAATCCATTTATCGAGAACTGGAATCACTGAGACATTGTGGTCTCTGATTCTTGAAAGACGACGTGATAGTCGAATGAAGGAACCTTTCCAAGGTGGCTCTCTAGATCTTTGGTTTTGTATTTTTGAGAAAAAAAATCGAATGCCCACTGCGTTTTTGGGATTCAAGCTACTGATCGTGGAGGATATATGGGCTAATCGAAGGAGATTCATTTGCTGCAAAGAATAGCAATAGCAAATGTGAATTTGAGAGGGAAGGGTTCAAGGAGGGTTTTAAAGAAGATAGTGGGCTGGTGATTTTGGCCCACCTTGAATGTTATAGTTCCAAATGAATACCAGATTAAAAAGAATTGCATTTCTACAAAATAATTAACATTAACAAAAAAACTAAAAGGCATCGCACATTTACTGTTCATTACTGTTCACGCAATCACATTTGCACTGTGGACTTGCACTTTACTCCAGTGCTTTGCGCGAGTTTGTGCTCTTTTTGTTTTTTTTTTACTCTGACCTTCTTTTTGTATTGTTTATGGTGAAATTGATAAATAAGTAGTTGTGGCCGAGCGGTTCGCCGCGCGCTGGAAATCCAGCGCGCCGAGGTTCGAACCTCTCAGCCAACGTTTTTCCGTTTTATTTGCATTCCTTTTCTTTCGTTCTTTCTTTCCTAAAATCCATTTTTTTTTAAAGCAACTGGAAAGTTGCTTCCGTTTTTCCGTTTTATTTGCTTTCCTTTTTTATTTTTTTATGAAATCCATTTTTTTTAAAAGCAACTGGAATGTTGCTTTCCCTTTTTTAAAAGCAACTGGAATGTTGCTTTCCCTTTACATATTTCCTTTTTTACAAATTAAAATATGTAAAATCAATTATATGTTCTAATATTTATTGAATATTATCGTCTAAGAATATATTGAGAGAAAAAAATTGATCTAAGATTGTCCTTTAAATTAAATATATTATTGAAAGTATGCCAAATTAATTATATATTTGTATATTTATGTCAAATTAAAGTATGTGAAACTAATTATATGTTTGAATATTTATTGAATATTATCGCCTAGAAATATATAAAGAGAGAGAAAAAAATGACCTAGGATTTTTTGAAAGGCAAAAATTCATATCAGTATTCTTAAATACATTTAATATAATAATATGATGAATAAATCTTATCTAAAAAAAAATTGGCTTCAAAATTTAATTTTGTGCTCTTTTATTTAAGTTTATTTCTTTACAAAAATTTTCAGTTTTTTGATTTTTAATATTGTAGATCTGATATTACTGGGAAAAAAATACATCTAAAAAAAAAAGTTGACAAATTTACCTACATTATCTACAATTAAAATATATACGAGTAACTTCCCGTTTCCATTAGACTGTCTTTTTAGATGGCAAATAAATAATTATAGCACGCAAAAAAATTAAGTTCATATTTAAAAACAAATTACAATATTTTTATTTTCAATATGTCTGATCGAATATTACCGAGGAACAAAAGCAACTCATGAAAATAAATATTGACAAATTTACCTAGGTTATCTACAATTAAAAAATATACGAACCACTTCTTATTTCGATTACTCTATAAAGTATGTGAGACTAATTATATGTTTTAATATTTATTTAATATTATTGCCTAAAAATATATAAAGAGAGAATAAAATGACCTAGCATTTTTTTTTTAAAATTAATATCAATATTCTTAAATATATTTAATATAATCATATGATTAATAAACCTTATATAAAAAAATTGTGGCTTACAATTTAAATTTGATACTCTTTTGTTTAAGTTTATTTCTTAAAAAAAATTCCAATATTTTCATTTTTAATAGTTTAAATCTAATATGACTGGGATAAATAAACAACTCAATTTTTTTAACAAGTTTACTTAGGTTATCTACAATTAAAAAATATACGGACCATTTCCCATTTCACTTACACTATTCCTGTCAAAAATTATGCGAATCACTTCCCGTTTCGATTACACTATTTCTTTTATACGGCAAAAAAGTCATTATAGCACACAAAGAAATTTATTTTATTTCTTCAAAAATTTACAATGTTTTTATTTTTAATGTGTCAGATGTAATATTACTGAGAAAAAAAAACAAATAAATTTTTTTGACAGATTTAACTAGGTTATCTACAATTAAAAAATATACAAACCACTTCCCGTTTTGATTACACTATTCCTTTTAGGCGGGTAAAAAATTAATTTGTTGCATATTTTATCTATTATAATGTTGCTAATTAAATATTTAAACAACTAATTACAGCATGTAAAAAATCAATTATTTTTCTATATAGAAAAAACCCTGACGCAATGCGCGGGCAAGCATACTAATTATACCACGCAAAAAACTCATTTCTAACATATTTGATCTATTGCAATTTTAGTAATTAAAAATTAAAATAACTAATTATACCACACATAAAATATAAGTTTATTTGTGGAATTTTTTTTAATGTGTCAAATCTAATATTACTGAGAAAAAAAAATCAGGAAAAAAAAATTACATACGTTATCTGCAATTACAAAATATACAAACCACTTTCCATTTCGATTATACAGATTTTATCAATTATAATTATACTAATTAAATATTAAAATATTTAAATACAATACATATAAAAACAATTAATTTTCTACATAGATAAAAAAAACCCGGCGCATCGCGCGGGCATACAGCTCGTAATTAACTAATATCTAAATGCCGTGGGGTTTTTACTGTGCACAGTGCACTGTGCACACAGACACAGTGCACTGTGAATTGCAACAGTTGTTGTTTTTTTTTTTTTTTTTTTTCTCTTTTTTCCCTCTTTTTTTCTGCTTTTTTTTTCGGTTTTTATTTTATGATTAGCTTCTTTTTTTTTTTTGCTTTTATTTTTCTAATTATTCTTTTTCTTTTTTTTTTCCTCAGTTTTTTCCTTCTTCTTTTTTTGCCTTTTTTTATGTATTTTTTCCTTATTATATTTTTTTTTAATTTTTTTCTTTTTTCTACTTATATATTTTTTTCGTTTTTTTTTTTTTAATAATCGGGGTGTCCGAGCTCGCTTAAATGCACCACGATTAATCTTCATATCCAAATTTTTTTTCTAAAATGCTTTCCTGCTGGTATATTTTTTTTCTTTTTTTTATACTTTTTTTATTCACTTATACATTTTTTTTTATAACTGGGATCTATGACCAGCTTAAGCACACCACGACTAATTCTTGGGCCGAATTTTTTTAAAAACAATATGGATTGCTATAGTGCTTTAACGCTTATACTTTTTTTTTTGTTTTTTTTCGCTTATACATTTTTTGGTAACCATGGTCTCTCAGCCAGCTTAAGCTCTTTTTTTCACTTATATATTTTTTTTATAACCACGATCTCCGGGCCAGCTCAAGTGCACCACCACTACTCCTCGGACCAAATCTGTTTTTTGATAATCGGGGTATCCAGGCCAGCGTGGACACACCATGACTAATCTCCTAACCAATTTATTATTATTTTTTATTTTTTTCCCTTATATGTTTTTTTGTTCACTTTTATTTTTATTTGTTCTTTGGATTAGATGATTTTTATAATTTTATTATTTGCGCAATAATAATGATAATTTTAGTGATTATTTTTTTATAAAAATCTTTTGACTTTTTTTTAAAGATTTTTCTAAAATTTTAATTTATATCGGTGATCATTTTAAAAGTAATATTACTCTATTTTTCCCTTTATTCATTTTTTTTGTTTTCTGTTTATTTATTTGTTCTTTAGATTATATGATTTTTATGATTTTATTATTTATGCAATAATAATGATACTTTTAGTTATTGTTTTTTTATAAAAATCTTTTGCTTTTTTTTTACTTTTCATGGCAATTTAATTATTTTAATTGTTTTGGCAGTAATGTTAGTAATAATTTTAGCTTTAATAACAATGATAATGGCAATAACGTCAGGATGAATTTTCAATCTATGTTTCGTCTTTTTGTTGATAGAAAATTAACAACTTATTTTTTTTATTTGATTATTGTAGGTATTTTCACAATTTATATTTTATTTTTTGTTTGATTTAAATTGAATTATAAAATGAACTAATCTTAATACAGTGAACTTAATAATTCAGATATCCGAGTTTTCTTGCTTTTTTAATGATGATAATAAATTTATGCTGGTTATTTCGTTTGAAACTACTAAACAGACAAATTTATATCGATTTTAAATTCATATATTTTATAGAAAACTTGCACTTGACATGAATTTTGCACAGATTTATTATTTTAGCTAAATTTATATTATAATAAAAAATACACACAATTAATATTTTTTACATTGAAAAAAATATTGTGCCGCCCGCGGCGAAGCGCGGGGGCATGGTCTAGTAATAATTATAAATCAAATCATATACGCTCCCAAGCCTCAAATCATTTTCCTACCTCAATATATATATACTAGCCAATTGCCCGCGCGTCGCCGCGGGTATTTTTTTGTATATAATTTAACATAATTAAATCTACAATAATAAATTTATATGATATAAGTAAATAAAAATTATAGATTAAAAGATAAAATTTTGAAAATTTTGAGTTGAGTTTGTCACGTAAACATAGATTACATCTTTTAGAATATAGGTATTGCGTCATAAACGATCACAAAAGAGCGCACACTAACATTAGAAAAAAGAGCAACAAATTTGAATAAGGAAAAAAAATTACTAAAATCATTATTGTGCAAATAATAAAATTATAAAAATCAATCAATAGAAAGAGCAAATAAAAAAAAAGGGAAAAGGAAGCAATATTAATTTAAAATATTATCACAATAGCAACATCGGAGTCTTAACATCTAAAATTATTATTGCCGCTAGAATAAAAACAATAAAAATTATTCAATTATACCGAGGGAAAAAAATAAAAAGCATGAACAAAACAGCAAGCAAGAAAAACCAATTAAAAATTATTATTATTATTATTATTCTTATTATGAAAGAATAAATAATCACTATTATTATAATAATAGAATACATAATCACTATTATTATAATATTAATAATAATAACTATTATTATTATTCTTATTATAATTATTATTATTATGTTAATAATGAAAGAAACAAAAATAAATGAAAGACTAAAAATATCCCAGAAACTTTAACAAAAGATAAAAAAAAACTTATCATTGCTATTACTGGCAAAAAAAAAATTATCAAATTATCGGGAGGGAAAAATAACAACAAAAGAGCAAGAATGAAAAATAATTAAATCATGATTATTATTATTATTATTATTATTATTATTATTATTATTATTATTATTATTATTATTATTATTATTATTATTATTATTATGTTATATACACTTATATATAAATGGACAAAAGTAGGGATTAAAAATATAAAAGTGTAAGTGCTGAAATGAAAATTAAATTATAAAAGGGTTAAATTAAAAAATTAAAAGTCAAAAGGCTGAAATGCAAATTACATTTATTTTCAATTGAAATCAGAGGACAAAATTGCAAAAATCAGAACTTGTGTACCGAATTGATTGAGTTATCTACAGCCAATCCGGAAATTGAAAGTAGTAGGACCGAAGTGAAACTTTGACATTCAATTAATTCAAATCGGAGAACCCAATCGAACAAAATCAAAATTTATATAACAGAAATGAGGACCAAAAACGAAATTAAAAGTCGAGTGACCGAAGTGCAAAGTCAAAATATATGGGGGACTCTCCTGCACATTGACGTGCAGGAGAGAGAGAAACGTGGCCGCCGGCTTGAACCGGCCTCCGCTGCGCCGACGGGAATTTGGTGGTTACACGCACCACCGCGGGTGGAAGCTCACGCGGCGGCGCATCGTTCTGGCCTCCGGTAGACAATTTCCGGCCACCGGAGGAGGCCGCACGCGCCACCTGAACAGGGCGTGAGGCGGAAAACCGCTTGGCGCGTGCGTCTCATGCCCTGACAGACAACGATTAAAAAATTCGAAAAATATGGTAAATTACCGTCCTGTCCCTGAACCCAATTCAGTGTTTTTGTCTTATTAGGGGCTAAAACGGTCTTTAGCCATTTAAGAAAATAATAAACAATTCAAAAGTTGCGGCGGACCGGACCGGACCGGTCCGGCCGCGCGCAATTACGCCGGTGTCCCTGCGCCGGAGGCGGTATTTTGTCTTATTATCGGGGACGTAATCGGTAATACACTGTTCACAACTGATTATTTAAAAAAAAAGGAAATAAAGAGGAAAAACCGAAAATGGCCCCATGAAAGCAGCGCATTTGGCCGCGCGGGCGAAGGAGAATTTCGGCCGAACACTGCCGCAATCCACAGTGCATTTAGAGAGAAGGCACAATGGATTGCACAGTGTTTTGGCCACGGAATTTAGATTTTTGGTAATATATATATATAT
>CM055441.1:5031631-5090405 GCA_029228465.1 Salix viminalis | reverse complement strand
CAACAGATATTCAACTAGTCAAAATACTAAGTACACCATATGGACATACATATAAGATGATTCAGGTATCTGACATCGGCATTATAGTATCTTCGGCATGCATCTGTGACGTTGATTGCTCAAGTGTCCGGCATCACTACTGTAGCATGCCATGTAAGTTTGATGGCAAAAAGCTTCTAATTTGATTTGGCTTGTAGATATTGCATTCAAGTCTGGTGTATTTATTTTATAAAAAATTTGAGACAAATAAAATTTTAATCATTTAACCTGAGCCCCAGTAAAAGTGACTAAAAAAATGTTGGTTTCCCAAATCCAATAAAAAAAAAATTATACTGCACAACATATGATTGTCTCTAACTAATGTTGGTCCAAGTAAGATTAAGGTAATGCTTCTGTTTTTCAAACAAAGATACTGGGTAAGCCACTCTAATTTAATTGTCAATATTCAATTGAGAAAAAGGAAGCCTTTCATAGCCCTGTATACATCTAAATATGAGTCCCCATCTTCAATACAAGTCAAAAGATATGTCTTGAATATCTAAATAAGGAGTAATATTACTGCTATATGCATATAAATTGAAAGCAACAATTTTTGTCTACCTTAAATGTTCTCCTGGATGATACAATCCTTGATGGGATGACTTAAAACCATGTTATTGACTGGGATTACGGTCTCAGCCTCCAGTTTACATTTATGGGCATCTGATACATTTCATTTGACCTATTGCAAGACTTTGATCACAGAAGCTAGAAATGCATTAGCTTGCGAGCTAATTCTGAAACAAACCATCTATCAAGCACAAAACAAGTAGCTTGATTTGCACTCTAACTTGGGCTACTGTAAATGGACTTCCCCAGCTAAATTATTGGTCCCAGTGCCAGTTGGAGTTTTCACTTCATATACTTCCCTGGGATTGTATCTGATGTCTTCCTCGTTGCAGTTCTACTTGGTCTGCAACAATCTCTGGCTTTAGTTTCACTTTATTAGCACTGAAGAATCACAATCCAAATCAAAGAACATGGTGCATCAGAGATTGTTATCAAATGTGTAATATAATTCAATTGTCCTGAACATTGACAAAGATGATATCCTTATATCCCGGTTAACAAAATTCAGCAGCTTCGTCCTGGTCTCCGCTTCCAAGTGTTTCAGACAGGCCTACACACTATCATTGCCTGGGGTTTAGCTGTGCCTTGAAACCAGGGTTGCTTTTTGATCATTTCTGCTTTCTATTGAAGAAACCTTATTGCTAAATAAGACCACGAACATGCTTAGTTTTCTATGTATTTGATATTTGCCTTGTTGATAAGGATTTTCTTTTCTCGGAGCCCAGGTAAAAGAAATCATTTTTGCAGGATAATGTGAGTTAAGTTCACTCTGGAGTTTACCCAGCAATTCTGCAAGGAGAAATTGTTTGATCATGGATCAAATCACTGCTAACTAAAAGACTGCCAGAAGACACATCATCCCCCAATTTTTCAGATTTCTGTGTGCCTTTTTTTTCTCTACCTGATTTGCAATAATTGCCTACCCCCTCTGACCTTAGAATTCAAGTTAATTGTTATTCAAAGCACCCAGCACATTTGAGCTTGACTTCGCATTCTTAATGTGATTCAACAATCTTTCTTGAATATCTAAAGAAATAATATCATTATCCCTGAGTAGGTCCATGAAATTCACCAGTTTCCCCAAATCTCCCTCCACTTCCAAGTACCCCAAGCAGTTGGCTAAAATTTCATTGCTTGGTTTCCACATTCGTCCAGAAACCAATACTGCTTTCTTCATTGCTTCCACAGCCTTCAGAGTTTGACCCTTCTGAAGATACCCTGCTGCCATATGGTACCATGTTTTTGCATTAGGTTCCCCTCCTTTTCGATACTGCCCTATCAATCAACGTTTCTGCTTTCTCCACAAAGACCTCTTTCTTGAATAGGCATCAATAAGGAAGTTTGGAATATGGATATCATAACAAGAATGATTCTGGAACTCCCACTCCTCAAAAATCTTTTCTGCATTTTCAAAGTCATCTAACTTCAATAGAGAGGTTATGATACTAGTATATGCCTCTTTGTAAACCTTCTCATTTTTCTTGTAAAGTTCCCAAATTCTTAAGACTTCATTTGTCTTCCCAGTTGCAGCATATAGGGTGATTAGAGAATCATATGCTGTTCCTTTTCTTTTACCTGTAACCAGTCTCTCAGATTTCTCCAGCATTTCCAGAGCCTTGTCAACAAGTCCAACTTTTATATATCCTTTTGCAGCAGCAGAGTACGAGGTCCAGTCCAAAAAAATGCTGGGATCAGATTTCATTCTTGCCAGAGTCTTCTCGATGCCTACAATGTCAGAAACAGATGCGTATGCACTCAGTTGTATGGAATGTGCAAATTTGTCACAGCCAATACCATTTTGTTCCATTTCCTGCATCAGACTGTCGAGTTTTTCGGGGTTTCCGGTCTGATAATAAAAATTCAGGATGACATTGTAAGCCAACGATGTGTTGGCAAAACCTAGGCTCTTCATCTCCTGCACAACAGACTCTGCTTTTTCCACCAATTTTGCTTTGGCATAGCAGTTGAGGAGTGCACTATAAACCTTTAGAACTTTTAAGTGTCGTGGAGTATTATTGAAGAGCTTCTGTGCTTGTTCTATCCCATGAACTTTTGAGATCAAGTCCAGCTGAATGGCGACATCTTGTGATGCAAGTTCAAAGTACCCATTGTCAGTCATCCATGTTGAAATCTGGCAGAATTTTAACCAGACACACTTGTCAGGAAATGAGATTGTGAAATAATAAAGATACTTTTTTTGAGAAATGAAAGAAAGAATCAGCCAAAAGTTTATCCATCAAGCTGAGTATAATGAACTTATTCCCTACAGCCATAGAAGTTAGAACGCTACCATAGTTGAGCTTTTATTCGTCAAATGCCATGAAAGGCACAACAACAGGAAACAGGAAATAACATGTAATTAATCCAGCATAAATTGCAAATAAAATTTCAAGCAGAATATCATGAATTACGATTACACATTACTTCCATAATGATATTCTCTGCTCTATCAATCTGCCTTTTGTAGTCGCACATCGGAGGCATAATTTAACATACAATATCAAGCCATATTGATCAGGACTGCAAATGTGTCAAATTATCAGTTCAAGGACTCCGAACACCCCCACTTCATCAACCAAGAAAGATAAGCTCTCTGTGATAATAGTTTTGCTGTTATAAATCAGGCATAATCAACAAGTCTAGCAGGACCACGTCAAACCAAGAATGAGCCATTGACAGCAAGCTCATACTATCGCATTTTGAAATCGGCCTAAAATTTAACTATTAGCACCACCAACACCACCAAAACTTGTAAGGAAAGCAGTAGTTGCCCGAACTAATAGGCAACGGTGGTGAGTTCCAATTGTGTTGCTAGTGGGATGAACATACTTTGAGTTGATTGAACACAATAACACAGCGTGACATTACCCAGAGATACTTTAAACCAATACAAGACGAACACCCCACCCCCCCAACTATTTCAAAATGAGATTGTAAGACTTGTTTTCCAATTAAATCTGTAATTAGACATTTGGGGCTAAATCAAAAACTTCGGACAGTATGTTCTGTCCGCCATTGTCCTCATCTCGATACCCCAAATACAAAAACAGAATGCTATATATAAAATTCAATCAAAACCAATTTCAGTATGCACGCAACACACACCTCAAGAGCATGAGCGTATCGTTTATGGAATCGGAGCTCCTTGATGAATTCACGGAGCTGATTTTTGTTAACGGGTTGTCCTTCAAGAACCCATTGATTGAGAAATAGTGAAATGGCAATCCTTTGATCTGCAAGTGACGATATTCTGTTGTACAGCACGTTCATTGCATCTGTCCATGGCTTCTTTGTTCGTCCGGTTGGGGTTGTCGAATACGAACGGATAAGTGGCTGTCTTTGAGGACCCATTACAGTGTTTCTGATGATCCTGTGATGCAGTGTTTTAACGGATAATGGAACAAGTTTCATCGTCTTGAAGACTGGCATAGACATGGCTGGCTAGAGAGAAAGCGAGCGAGCCTGGTTTTTAATTAATTTCTTTTTTTAGGCGAGTGAGGTACTAAAGGTGTCTGTCATCGTTAAGACGAAGAAATCTACGAGGGCTCCTGATTTTAATATTCTTCCCTGCACAAGTCTTTGTGAATTCGTACAGTCTTGTTTTTTTCTTTTATTTACTTCTTTGATATTGTCTTTATTAGCGTCTGAATTTCCTTACTTGTTCTGATTTAATTTTAATCATGTCCTTTAAAAAGTATCGTTGGTGTTCATTTTACAAAATTTCAAACTTTTTTTAATTTTTTTTAATCTATTTCTGTATTATTATTTGTATTGTCTTGGGATGATTTTTTAGATTTTTTTATAATAATATTTCAACCTTATTATTTACAATTTCAACCTTATTACTTTTTACTAGTACACTTTTTGAATAAAAAGAGCGGTAATTAAATTAAATATATGTTAAGAAAATAATTTAATTTGAAAAAGCAAAATATTCAAATCTAAAATTCAATTTCCGAACTAATGTATATCTTGATTATTTCGGTAAATGCTTGTTTTTAATTTAAATCACTATTAAAAGAACCATGATGTTTAAAGAAAATTAAAAAAATATATATCCCGAAATAATGTCTACATTTTGCATGCAAAAAAGATAATAAGCGTGATACGATTATGTCAAAACAATTTAAAAATCAAAATTTTATCTTAAGATAATATTCATGAGCAATTTACTACTTGTTAATAATTGTTCGCAATTTATGTTCATAATATTTGAAAACAATTTGTTAAAGATTCTGATGAAAACATGTAAAATTGCATTCGAAAAAGAAAAAAACAATTGATAAACGACCTTGACCAAATAGTTAAGCAAAATAATATTTAACGGTAGGCCCACCCTAGCATTGTTGGCCGTATATCCAAGTCAGCAATTGAACTGAGAAAACGAAGGGTTTGGAGTTCAAATGGTGTATGAAAACAAGGCCTGCAATCAGGACCCTAATAAAAGAAATAGAACGCTAGGCAATTTCCTGACGATAACCAGACCCGTTTAACTGAGATAAACAACCAGCCATCAAAGGAAACCAAGAACCCGGCGAGTAAAGAGTAATGGAACTACGGTGGTACTACATTCTTAACATTATAATGGAACTCCAAACATGAAAAGGAGTAAACTACTGCGTCGTACACCAAACAAAACATAAGTATCATGTCTTGGCTTAAGATGTAAAGCAAACAAAAGACAAAAATTATCCAAAAATAGCAAAACTCCCTTCCCACCAGTTTGAAAGAATTCCTTAACGATTGGCCTTGGCAACTCTTTCAATCTCATCTTTCTTCTTAATGGCATAGCTGGGGGGGAAAAACACTCAGTAAAAACACAGAAAAACAATTGCTAAAGGAAAAACAATCAAGAAGAAAGGAAAACAATCAAGGAGAAAGGAAAAACACCTGTTTGAGGAACCCTTGGCTGCATTGATAAGTTCATCAGCCAAACATTCAGCTATGGTCTTGATGTTCCTGAAAGCTGCCTCACGAGCACCAGTGGTAAGGAGATATAAGGCCTGGTTTACACGCCTGAGAGGTGAAATATCAACAGCCTGACGCCTGACAACACCAGCTGAGCCAATACGAGTGGCATCTTCACGAGGCCCACTGTTATTAAGCAACAAAAAGGGAGCGGTAACAGAAAAATATCATGTCAAAAAAAGATCACCAAAATAAATAATAATTTTCCAATGATAACTAGCAGTGACCAGTCTATAAAGGAGCAAAACTATGTTCTTCATTCAACACACACCTGTTGACCACAGCATCAACAATAACTTGGATTGGGTTCTGATCAGTCAAAAGATGAATGATCTCCATAGCATGTTTGACAATGGTCACAGCCTTCAATTTTTTTCCATTGTTTCTGCCATGCATCTGAAGAGAGTTTGTGAGCCTCTCAACAATTGGGCACTGGGCCTTCCTGAAACGCTTGACAGAGTATCTTCCAGCTGTATGGGGGACATATGTGGCGTGCTTACCTTGGACTCCGATATAGTCAGCAAGAGAAATGTCGTTTACCTGACCACCAATAAAAAAAACTAATTCTAAATTTATATAGCACAATACAGCGGAACATTTTTTAAGGAAACTGATAAGATGTTTAATCTATCAATTTCAGAGATCCCAATGACAATAATTAGCGTTCCAGATATCATGAATGAATTAACCCTTAACTTGATCTAATAAGCAAAACGTAGAGCTACTGATCAGAATGACCAAGACTACCTCCTCAGCAAACAAAGCCAAGAAATAGACAAGTTAAGCTTTTCAAGACTATGAAAATTTATACACTTGAGACCCGATTAGCTACAAAGACAAATTAACAACAGGAACCATAATCACTAATTAAAATTCAACCAACTTCAGCTGCCGCTCGACACACCATAAAACCACAAGAGCGTTACATGATTCCCAAGCTACGAAATCCTTTAGGACACATTTTTTTTATTTTATCTCATCAGTCTACCAAGGACTCTTCTATTAATCCAACACAATTAAAATAAAAGCAAAAACAATAGAAAACAATTACAAATTTCTTCAGATTTTGACTACTTAATAGATAGCATTCACTAGGAATGCAAGCCCAACACGACCGCACATTTAAATCCTATAAAAGATAAGTTAAGTATAATTACATGATAAATCAACTACGAATCAAATTAGAGATCAGTTAATCGTTAACCATTAGGGAAAAAGGAAAATAAAACATACGTTAATATCATCGAAAGACCAGCGATTGAAGAGCTTGACATCGTAGAGAGCCTGACCAGCTTCTGGGTTTGGGGGAGCCACCACAGCTTCTGCCATCTTTGTTTCTTCTTACCTAAATAAACAAATAAGTTAATAGAAGAAAGACTTCGTGATATTTTAAGAGAGAGAAAGAGTATGCGAGTTGAGGACCTGGAAATCGGAGAGAGAGAGAGAGGCAAGCGGCACTAAGCTCTCGGTACTGGGGATTGAAGAAGGGTAAAATAGCGAAGGCTTTTAGCTATATATAGTGGCTGAGAGATGGAATTAGGGTTTTGGTCAGACGTGAAAGCGGGTGTGGGTTAAGGTATCTTTGGGCTCTGGCTTGTTGGGCTTCTAATTATTTAAGGGGTGTTTTGAAGGGTGATAGTGGTTATTTGTTATATTATGTTTTTTTTTAAAATATATTAAATTATTATTTATTTATTTATTAAAGATATTTTTAATATCAACATTTTAAAACATAAAATAAATTATTTTAAAAAATATTTCTTTTTAAAACGCAAAACAAACAGTTTATTAAACTTATTAATTAATAAATAAACTTTCTTATATTGTGGTGTTGGTTTTTCCATTTGGCACCCTATAACTTTATAGGTTGAAAATCATTTTAGCTGGTTTTAAATATCATTAAGTAATTCTTTAATAAAAAAAATGAAAACACTGAAAAATTTGGATTGAGCTGATACGAGAGATTAAGTGACTATCTAAAAACCTTAAAAAATATTTTTATTTTAAATTAATATTTTTATATTTTTAGATTATATTAATTTTAATATGCAGATATTAAAAATAATTTTTTAAAAATAAAAAAAATATTATTCTGTTCAGAGAAATAATCATCTTGATTTCTTGAAAAGGCCATGGTATCAAATCAACCATAAAAAAAAGAAAAATATAATTAAGAAAGTACTTAAAAGAAAGCTCACAGGGACTATAACTGAAGTAAAGGCTGGCAGGCTAAAGGTTGCCTAGAAGGATAGTGCTAACAGTATAATTAATTATATAATTATATTATAGATAAAATAAATACACTCTATTTAAAATAATATACAAAAATAATTTTTCTAAATGGCTTTAATCATTAAAATACTCATAAACAAAAAAACTATATTTAAACTATTCAAAAAATCATTTTATCAATTTATCTCTTCAAAATGTTTTTAAGATGCTCTTACAATTTCTTAACCAATTTCCTTCTTCTATACTGTAGAAATTAAAAAATAGTATGGACAAGTTTCTTCAATTGTTTACTCTTTTCTTTTTACATGGCAATTGATAAACGCCTAAATCAATCACGACAGGATCATACGCAATCTTAAACAAGGAGCTAAGACTCTCTAAGGAGTCAAAGAAGCACAAAAATGGCTTTCAAGGAACAAGGAATGGGGGATGAAGGGAGAACAAGTTGCCATTATATTTTTCACTGCATCAAGCAAGCAGAGCAGTGCGCCAAAGGCACATTGCAAAATTCCTCGGCAAGGCCGGTGCATTGAAAACAATAAAAAGAGAAAAATCTCAAGAAAAAAACGATCAGGGAGCAACTCAAGAACCAAACTTTCAAGTCTTTTGACATCAAACATAAAGAAAATACTTCTATATTTCAATTAAAGTAAAGCTCATGACACCATTGGCAGATCAGCGGAGCCTCCTTGCCTCTCTTTCAGACTCGAGCAAGGTGAGGACATCCCCTTCTCTCACAGGTCCCTTCACATTCCTCATGATGAACCGATTTGGATCGTCAAGAAACTTGACTCGAACCTGCGTCACCTGCCCCCTCGATCCAGTCCTGCCCATAATTTTCATCACAACCGCATGTTTAATCTGAGAATCCATCCTGCAAGAAACCAGGAGATAGGCACCAAACTTGTAAGAGGCATAAACCCAGCTCCATGTTCTTCGTTACCGCATAAATCCACCAGATAGAACATCAATAAAGCAATGAGTTAATAATGAGCATCAACAAATTCCCATTGATAAAATAATTTAACGGGAAGCAATCAAATCATCAACCAACACAAAATAACCCAAATCCAACATATTCAATGTAACATCGGCCCTCTAATGTTACGGATGGTATGTCTTATTATCAAGCTAAAACCCCAACCTAAATTTCTTATGTAAATAGAAAGCATATAAACTATCTAATACATAATGCATGGCATAACCCAATTCATATAAAGCACCTTGAGATTTTTTCCGACAGAATTTCCCACAAACCAAACAGACCTCACTGCTATATATGTATTTTCCCATAAAAGCATATGATACTTCAAAAACAAACGAGAGAAGCGAATAAGATTGATTTACTAAGTCGTAAATACATGAACAAGAGATCGATTGATATATACACATTAAGAGATCTACTGTGATCAACCCAGTCATAAACAAACATTTAATGGCTAAAAAAGAACGGAAACAACAGAGAGGAATCGCAGAGAAGAGAACCTAAGAGGAACGCAGCAGCCGCCTGTAGTTGGTTTTCTGGTTCTTGCAAAGTGGAAGGCGGAAAATAAGAGTGCCTGGAGTTAGGGTTTTGTTAAGAAGAGTAGGATTAGCCTAGGGTATTTATGTAATTATGAATTTAGGTTTGAAATAATAAAGAAAATAGAAACATGAGAGAAAAGAAAATAGAAAAAAAATAATTTTTTAATATAACAAAGAATTACTCTCTTTTTTTTCCCGATAACATTTATGATTTTTTCTTCTTCATCTACCTTCAATTTGAGCATCATAAGGGTTTTGTTATAAACTCTCTATATTTCTTCTTCTTTATTATTATTATTATTATTATTATCATCATTATCATCATCATCATTCTTTCGCTATATAATATTCTATAATAATATTTTATTTATTGATGGTAGTTCTACAATTTCATATTTTTAATGAACAATAACATAAATATATAAATACTTATACGCCCCCATAAAAGATAAAATTCAAAAATTAGTTGTAGGAGTGTTTAGGTAATTTATTAATATTTAAATAATATTTTTTGTCGCATATTGCAGGCGTGTACGCCGAACATGTTGATGGTTTTCTGTCTCCACCCTTTTCTAGCGGTGCAGGCGGGCAATTCAGGCGGTAAAAAATGTCCACCTAGCATGATATCGGATGCGCCTCCATGTCGTCTACCTTATGGTGGAGCACGTTGCGTCCCACGGTTGCTAGAAACGTGCTGGTTGGCGGTCGAAAGTTTTTTCCCCTTTTCTCTTTTCTGCAGGCGACAGTGCTTGGCAGTTGTTGGTGTTTTCATTTCAGTCCCTTAAATAATTGTGATAATTAACAATCATAATAATAATTGTGATAATTTAACAATCATAATAATAACAATGAGAATAATAATCAAAATAATTCAACAGTTGATGTTATTTTTCTTAAACGTTGATTTTTGTGGTTTTTTTATGTATGATATCTCATATCTAATAATACATAAACAAAAAATATACGAAGTCACATGTAGACAAAACAGGTGGAAAAATTGGGGCAAATTATCTACAATTAAAAAAATATACAAGCCAATTGCCCTCCACTTTGTCCGTAGCCATAAACAATTTTTTTAACATGCAAAAAAATGTTAATGGTCTTAGATTTTTTTATAATCATAATAATGATAGCAATTGTTATTTATTATAATGATTATTGTGTTCATAGTGTTAATAATTATGGCTTTGATGATAAGAATAACAATAACTCATAAAATAATATAAAAAATATCAGTGATGACAAAAAGATTAATAAAAATGCTAATTATAATTTTGATTATATCAATAAAAATAAGGGTGTTGATTATCGTGATAATAATTACAATGATTATAACAATAATAATAGTGACAACGATAATATTGCCAATAATAATCAAAATATTGATTACTTACAATAATAGTTATAATGGCAGGTTCAATAATTGTGATGGTTTAACAACAATTTAACAATTATGATAATAACAATGAAAATGTCCAAATAATTCATTGGTCGATATTGTTTTTGTTAAAAAAATTACTTTTACAATATTTTTATGTATAATATTTCATATCTAATATTATGTACAATGAGAAAATATATGAGCCACTTCCCCTGCATTTCACCACAGCCAAAAATAAATTTTTTAACAAGTGAAAAAAATATTAACGGTCCAATATTTGTTTTTAATAATGCTATACATCTTAACAAAATAATCAACCTGCAAAACATTCAATTATTTAGTTTCTTTTGAATTTTCATCTCATTGTGGATAATGTGTTTAAAATAATGATAATGGTTATTTTAAAGGTATTTTTTTTCTGGACAAGTTGAGAATAATTATATATTTTGATATGTGTTTAATATTAATGCCTTAGAATAAATATATAAAAATGAACTTTTTTTTTAGAAATATCAAATTATTATAATGTCACTGTTCTAATATTGTATAAAATATAAAAATATAAAGAATAAATCTTAAAAAATAAAAAAAATACTTTCATTTTTTATAGCAATAATGATAATGGCAACGATGGTATTGCCACTGATAATTAGAATATTACTTATTTGTAATAATGTTCATAATAACAGTGATAATAATTATGACAATTTAGTAATCATAACAGTAACAATGAGAATAATAATCAAAATAATTCATTGGTCAATATTATTTTGTGAAAAAATAACTTTTGCGGCGTTTTTTTTTATGTATGATATTTCAAATCTCATATCACGTAATAAAAATATATGAAGCCACATGTTGACAAGACAGGTAGAATAGTTATGTCAAATTATCTACAATAAAAAAAATTGTTAATGGTCCTATATTTTTTTATAATATACTTTCATTTTTATAATTATTTTTGTACAATATGTTGATTAAATAATTATCAAAATAGATTTAACAATAACAACATTCAATCCTTTTTAGGTGGGAAAAAAAACTCATTTCTAATAGATTTTATCGCTTACAATTTTACTAATTAAATATTAAAATAACCAATTACAATACGCACAAAATCAATCAGTTTTCTACATAGAAAAAAGCTCAGCGCAGCGCGCGGGCAAGTAATCTCATATAAACTATAAAAGAACCCATTTTGTTAATAAAAAGAATAAAGCATTTTTCTCAATTTTAAACATTCTTTTTATTTTTTATTTCATCCTATAATATTCTATTAATTGTTATAATTTGTTTTGATTATTTTCTATAACATTATCTCAATCACATACTTCTATGTATAATGAGTATAACTTACGATTTCTGCATCTATGTCCTGGTACAAACTTCTCATCACACCAAAAGCATAGACCTTTGGCCCTTCTGTCATCTATTTCTTTGGTCCTGATTGGTTTAATAGGTTTATGATTGTTGAGGGGAAAGTTTGTAGGAGTAGGCAATAAGGTTGATGAGGGTGGTTTCGAAGGATTAAGGTTTGTTTGATGAGTGTTTGCTAAGTAGTTAACTTCGCAAGCTGTGAGTTAGGATTCACCTAACCTTGTGATTTTGGGTAATGGGTAGTCACCTTTCAGTATGTAAGGGTATTGTTGTGCAGCCTAGCTAGGTTATAGGCTTGTTTAAGGGATTTAGGCTCAAACATCTTCACCAGGTTCTTAATATCTATCTCCAATCCTCCTAGGAAGAACACCAAAGCTTGCTTCTCGGAGATTTGTGCTATGTTCCACAACATGTCAAAGTCATTGATATAACCTTCTAAGTCACCTTCTTACTTGTGTTCGGTGAGCTCCTCTAACGGATCCCTTTGACCTCCAAATCGACAACACAAGGCATCCAAATACTTTGACCATGTAACCTCCTGTCTCTCCAGGTTTCTGGTGTAATTCTGATGCTAGTAAAGTGTCATGCCATCCAAATAATACGAAGCTAATTTCAATTTATCAACCTCAGGTATTTCTTCCAAGTCAAAATACTGGTTGCATTTGTACAACCATTTATGTACTTCTTCCCCTTCAAAGGTAGGGAAGTCTCTTTTGGGTCTGCGTGACCTATAGTTAGGTTGTGAACCTTCCCCTACACAGTCTTGGTTGTTGGCTGGAGCAGCATGTTGGGGAACTCGAATGCTTTGTGAAGAACTTGCCTCACTAGCTAAGGTTTGCAGTGTTTGTTTAATGGAAATTTGTTGAGTCGCCATTTCCTTCATCATAGCTTTAAGTTGTGCTAGGTCATCTGATTGAGCATGCAATTTGATCTCTATTCCATTGACTCTTTGATTAGCAGCTTCTAAAGAATCCTCCATTCTCCTTACGTCTTGGGATCTGGTTTCTGGTGCTATTTTGTTAAATCCAAAGATGTTAACTCTGATACCAATTTGCTGCAAGTCTAACAGGGAAAAAGATGACTAAGGGGAGGGAAGGAAGAATTCACATCTAATGCGTGATGAGAAAGGGACAGATGAGAGAATCTCTGAATTTTGTTATAATTCTTGTCGTACATTCTATTACTAACATTAGGGAATTTAAAGGCAGGATAAAATCTCCAGCGTGGCATCACTCACGTGACCTTGCCAGCTTAGCTAAGAGAATTTAAATTGAGGCTGCACAAAACACAATCGTTTATTTACATGAATTTAAATTTCAAATCTAGTTTCAGATTCCCCTATTAGTCTTCAACTCCTCCATTTCCCGTTCGTGACACTAACACGGTCTAAAGGTTTGCTGTTTGTGAGAATAACACTTGGTCTGGAGCAAGGGGACTTCTGCATGATGTTTCTTTAAATAATGAAGCTTGTGTCAAAACCACTGGGGATGGAAACATTCGGGCTAGATCGAGGATCGGGCCGTGGGTGATGAATTATCACTTCTTGTTCTTGGCGACAAATTTGCATTCTCTAAAACCCAGAATCGAAGCTCTGGTGGATAATCCTTCATGCTTCTTATCCGTGGCCCTGCACCAGTAGTCCATTTAGATAATACCAATTGCTTCTCCAGTTGATATGACTTCATTCCTTTATGAGAATCTATCCTTTGGAGGAGTTTTTCTTCGGGGACGGGCTCCTCATTTTCTTCTTCATTATCGTCGTCAAACAAGTTAAGTTTAGTAATCTTGAAATCTTCCTCCGTCAAAAATGAATCTTCTGCTGTTTCGTAACCATCTTCTCCAGGAGAATCAGGATCTTCTACCTGGCAGATTGGTCCAAGTCCTGTTTCGAAAGTGGCAAGCATATCTCTTGCTGGTATTTCAAGCTCAGTAATTTTTGACTGCAATCCACGTGATAATTTTGATGCGTGCAGATTACCATTTTCTGCCACGTTAGAATCTTGTTTCCTTGAAACTGTGTTCTCCGGAGCCACGACTTCAACATTTGTTGCTTTGGTGTCTTCAGGTAAATCTTCATCAGGTTGGTCTCGGATACTGCCAAGAATGTCCTTTCTGATAATAGATTCATCTTCTTCATCAGTTGCCCTTTCCTGAATATATAAGAGAAGAGAAGTGTATCGTTGATTCATCACTATAGTTCTGAAAATGCATGCATGACAGCTTGAATATGAACCCTGGAGCACAAATTAAGTTTCCACATATTCAAGAGCCTTTGGCTTCCTAAAGAGGTGAATATGTTACCAATGTCAACTGTAGAGATCTCCATGTTCAGAATGACCCTAGTTCATGGAATGGTACTAATTTGGATTCTGACAGCTGATAATGTGCTGTTGAAAAATCTTTGTTTCATGGAGTTTATAGCAGATGCTAACTAAATTGAAGTTACTGAAAGAAAACTTCATAGTTTCATACCTTTACATTAGTTAAATCTACATTGTGTTCCCTGAGGAATGACATGAATGCCTGGAAGTTTTCTTCTGTCGGGAGATAATGGCCGCTGTGAGGCCAAACTGCCTGTCAAATCGAAATAACCTTGTAAATATAGAGAAAGTAAGACTAGGCAGAAAGGAGGAAGTTCATGAAGCTATCTAGAAACACCAAACAAAGTTTCTATGCTACCTTGAGAACACCATTTTCCACGACTAATCTTCCAGCAGATAGAGTGGCTGCACCAGCCAAGAAACTTGAATGTTGAAATGTTCCCTTCATCTTCAGACCAACATACAAGGTCTTTGATGTACTGAGAACAAAAATCCATTTGGCATCCTTCAGTCCTTCTGCTGTATGGAGAACTTCCCCACTTTGTCTATATAAAAATTTCCCATTCTCTACTGCTATTTCAAAATCTTCTCTTTCAGCCTGAAAGATGGACAAGCAGTACTTGTAAGTGGATTTTGACAGCTGGGAAAGCCAAAAAAGATGGTCGAATGTATATGAACATTGGCGTTCCATTTCAAGTTTTAGGCTTTGGAATAGATTTCAAAACTTCTGTAATTATACTAACCACCAGATTTTGCAAGTCCTCTCAGGACTATTGGAATAAAAGATCTATAATAAGTGATGGTACTTACAGGGCCAAGATATTTGATGCATTGTTGTTGAAGCTTCGATCTAGGACATGTATCAAGGTTCACTTCTTTCCCAGATCCAATATCAAGCCTGCAAGTTTAAGAGTTTGAGATCAACTGTGAATAATGTCTTTCCTGGAGCATAGATGACTTTTTCATATGCAAATCTTCAATTTCAAGAGAATTTACCAGTAAAAGAAAGGCTGTGTACTCTGGCAATGAAGCCAATTGACAAAATAAAATTGAAGGTTATGTCCATAACGATGCCGCGGATCAATCTATTAGAGAGAAAGAATAAGATCAATATGAGGTCAAGTAAACCAGTAAACTCGGTCCAAATTTTTATTTCAAGACTGGATCTTACTGCCTCTAGCCAATGCTGTAATGCTAGCTTCCGAGCCATTGCATCCTTTGACAAACCTTTTCCCACCTGCAAAGGATAAAAATTCTGGTACTTAGAAATGCTGCACAATAAATTTGAAAGTATATACACATCAAATTCTTTAGATCTACCTTAGCAGCTCGCATTCTTGCTCTGGACCAACGTGAAATTGCAGTCTCAGGGTTCTCAATATCAAAAAAAGATATGGAGCTTCTCTTGAGTTCTGCAAACTCCAACAACTTCCACCTACAAAAACACATCACAAGAACATTAATCTTCAAAAAGGGAAATATCCTACAGAAAAAAATTCAGAGAGAAACCTTTGAAATATGTGTGTGTAAAGGATTCTGTTCATGAAATAGATTCAAAAGGAATTGCAACTTTGGAATAATACCAACCATCTCTGCTCGACAGCAATAGCACAATCAGCCAGCTGCCTCCTGGTTCTGAAGCTTTTATACACCTTCTGCAATGTCAGCGCGGCCTGGTGTCTTTGGTTCCCTGACTCAAGATTGGACAAGTGAGGTTTTTTGTCAGGCAAGCTATCTGTTCTTGTCAGCTGATTACCCTTCTCTCCTTCTTGAGGACTAATGATTGATCTAGCTAGCACATCCATGTCTGAGGCAGTACTTTTGAAGGAGAATGTTGTACTGAACTCACTCTCCTTAAAGCTAAGGCATTCTTCAAATATCATCTTTCCTGAAACATATGATCATGGAATGAGGTTCTGAATCACAGCCATTAAAACCGACAGAGCGAAGCAGTCCCAGTTAATTCATCTAATAAGAACAGTGTCAAAAGACTATCCAATTCATCAAATTCAGCAAGGGCAGATGAAAAGACAATTCCCATTTTAGGATAGGAAACACAGATATGGGTCTCAATAACTATTAGAAAATAAGTAAAACAAAGAGAATTGATTCAAAAAAAATAAAAATACATGGGCCTAAAGGCATAGCATGTTAGAGATATGAAGACCCTCTTTTTTCGTTCTCAAATGTTCACACAAGCCTTAGAAAAAAAACACAGAGAGAGAGAGAGAGAGTTCATTAACACCATTTTTTCTACTTCTTTTCTAGACAGATATTGAAAGAGGCAGCAATGACAAAAATATAACAAATTCCATGGTTGGAGACGAAAAGAAGCGGAGGGTTTCAGATTAAACAGACAAAGAACAAAGCTTTAGCCGAGAACATTAAAACGGGTATCCAAACATTTGAATGTAAAAATGCATCAGGAATTGGTCAAGCACACCAAATAATAATAAAGTTCTGAGGACGCCTATATATAATGAACTTAGAACCCCTCAAACCCATGTTTAACCAAGAAAAAAGCTCAATAAACACTGGAAAGAAAAAGAAAAAAGCAATTTAGCTTCGTTCCCTGGCCCCCCATTATCATCAAAACAACATAAACAGGATAAATTCACCGAAAAAATATCAGGGAAAGTTTCATACAAAGACAATCTGGTCCAGAATGTCCCATTTCCTAACCTTAACAAACAAGAACAACAATCTTAAAGAAACAATGAGCCAAAATACAGAAACAACAGCATAAGAATGAAATGAAGGGAGCGTTGCAGGGTCACCTCAATACAAATTAACAAAAATTCTTCTGCAAGACGGAGAGAACCAGAGAATGTAAGGAATGGATCTGGTAAGAAACGTGAGAGGGAGCGAACAACGTGGGGTTAATTTGTTAAAGATTTATGCAGGTTTCCAATGGCTGTTTACAGAATGGCTCTTTCTCTAGCTCTGTCGAAGGAATGTGTTGTGTTTGTTCTTTCAATTCTATCCAAATGAATAGGTTGGCTCCCTATGCTATTCCTGCAATGCAATACTTTGAGGTATATTTAAAGAGAAGATGAAAAACAGCAAACAGAGTGGATAGCTACGACCATGTCACAGCAACAGCTTAGCTATTTCTAAACTATTCAAGTCAATTTACCTCCAATTTTCTATTGTGAAGTCAATTACCTGCTATAGTTGAATTCTACAAAGCAGCAGTTTGTAATTTTGTATGGTAATTTCCACGCACCAAGTGATGCTTACTAGAATACTGCAACTTGATAGAGATTCGGAGATATCAAAAGGTTGAAGTGACTGACGTGGAGGTTAGAGAACTCTGCCCACCATGATCACCAGTTCGTGTAGTGTCTTTTCCTGAGAGTCACAGAGTGGTTTCTGGTTTTGTCCAGTCATGCACACAATATTTATACTTACTTTTCGGATGGTGTTTTTCCCTGTAAGTTCCTCGACTTGGGTGTAAAGAAACTTTGACGTTCAAAAGTCTATAGTCATTCATAAATTAATATGGTTGTTGAGACTTGAGAGGGCGATACAGATTCTTCTGTAAAATGTTTGTTTAAGAATTATATTAATTAATGTTTTTTATTTTTTATAACCTATTTTTTATATGAAATAATTTAAAATAAAGAAAATCTCATAAAATTATAGTTGCACCGAAAACAGAAGAAGAAAAAAAAGGAAAAGGAAAAGGAAAAGAAGAGATACAGCTGCTCTCATCTGTGAGCAGAAAGAAAGCAAATTGATACTATTAAATAATTATAATAAAAATAGCCAAAAAAAAATGGTGCCTGAAAGTATTAGCTCCACCGTCACAGTACGCTGATAAAAACTCTAAAGTACATTTTTCGTCAATTATTTAGAACCTAGATTGCCACGAGTAGCATGCTAGTTAATTATGTTTAGTAATGGTTAGAATGATTGGAACGTTCCGTACCATTAAAAAAATCAAGATGAAACAATATCGTTAAATCTCAGTTTTAATTCCAGTCCGTTCCGGAAATTTCAGCTAAATTCCAGCCGGAACACCTCGATACTGTTCCGACCGTACCATTCCGGCTCATAATCATAATATTTATTTTATTTTAGAACATTTTACTATCATAATATTTTAGAATTTTAGAGATATTTCTAATTTTGAGATTATGTTTGTTTGACTTTGTGTTTGTATTATATAATTTAAAGTTAATTTATCTTGAATTTAAATTATACTTGTTAAATTAATATTTTAATTTTTTTCATATATATATATAAAATTAATTATATATAAATAATACAACTCCAAAACGGCACGTCAAAATACTCTGAAACCATAACATTCCGTTCCAATAAAAAAATTAAAATGGCAACTATAACAATATTAACAACCTTAACTAGTAGTGCTACCTCTTCCCCCTTCTCCCAGGGTCCGCGAAGTTCCAAGTTGCTCCGCTTCAGATGCCTGCACGCGCCACTTGGTGGCGTGGGAGCTATTTTTCTTGAAAGTCAAACAACGCCTGCTGCTGCTTCTCGGGATCCATGCAACAGTTGTGTGGAATTTGCTGAGAGTAGACCCTCGATTCAGAGCCATTTTTTTTCTTTTTCTTTTGAATTCAGCAAGTTAAAAAAGAAAAACGATACATGCAGAAGATATTTATATAAATAATATAGGGTTTGGACCATGTTTTTTAAAATATAAATGTAAGAAAGTTTAATAAAAGTATAAAGGTCTTTTTGCAATGTTATCAATTCAAGTAAAATGATAATTTTTTAAATTTTTTATATTAGATACATAAAAAACAACAAGTGAAAAAAAATACAAAGAAAAGGATAAAATTAAAACCATTATTATTATTATTGAGAAAAAAAAGCACATTTGATTTGAAGCATAAAAATTAAAAACTTTGAAAGAGCCAATAGAAAAAATCAAAAATTAAAAGAAGAAGTATTGATTAAAAAAACATTATCTACATAAATTAAAATGGAATGACTAAATACAAAACAAATAAAACTCTAATTAAAGAGGGGAAAAAAATAAAAAAAACCAACAAACCAAACTAAGAGGATAGATTTAGAAACACCAACAAAAAATAGAAAATGTTTTAGAAGGATTGAAACTATAAAACAAAATTAAAAATTAAAATAATAAGAATTGAAATAAATAAGAAAACATATGAGAAATTGCAATTGAAGGACAAAACTAAAAACAAAAAAAATTTAGGATGAAACAAAAAATTAAAAGAATAAGAATTTAAAATAAATAAAAAAACAACAACATGCATGAACTTTATTTGTTTAGAGAGAGATAAGAAAAAACAAGTGTGGTCATCATGCACGTCATACCATGTGGAAGAGAACATAGAGGCAAATCTAGGGAAGATAACATATGACTAGATTTTGATTACTGTATGACATTACATATGCTATTTTTCATGGTGTGTACACCTCTAAATTATTAGTGCGTGGTCCACATATACTAGTAGCTTTTTTTATTTTAAAACATGTAAAAAACATAAAGATACCAAAACACCCCCAAGCCCTGCTTAATTACAAAAAAAATCCCATTGAAAATACCAAAATACCCCCTAAAGATAAAGCTTCATTTTTGTCCTTTTATGAGGTTAAATTTCGTTCTTTTACTGTACATAAAAATGAAGAACCTAAAATTACCCTTCTCTAACAATTTAATATGTTTATGATTTTTGGGACAAAAAAATACTTTTAATGTTACAAATATTTTGAAAAGTAAGAAATCTCCTGGTCAATAGTTTTAAATTTTATTGGGCCTAAACGCAAAAGAGTATATGAAATTATGAACTATGTTAAAAAAAAAAAAAAAAACATACACCATAAAATAATTTTGTAATGACAAATAAGCTGAGACAAAAAAAATTCCAAATCAAATGCATAATTTTTTTAACCAAAGGGCAAAAAAGTATTACATGGATGGTGTTATTTTCTTTAAAATAATACTTAAATATTTTCTGGATGGTGTTATTTTTCCAATTTTAAAAAAATAACCCGAGATACAACTTAGTACTATTTTTCATATGGATTTTAAGATTTCTTCTTCTTTTCCTTTTTGTAACATGACAAGGAATTAAAAGGTTAAAAAAGAAGAAAAAAAATCATTCCAGTACCAATGGACAGCATAGCTAAAATGGAGAGTTGTGAAAACTAATTTACAGAATGAAGAAGCTTCTAAATGCAAAGACAAGTCAAATTCCGAAACATTACACCTTGATGGGCAGGACGTATGAATTTTAAACTGATATTGGAAAATCATGTGATTGCAAAATAAAAAAATAAAGTTGAAACAAGGTCAAAGTGCAGCTGGAAAGCATGATAGAGGCAAGGACACATAAAAAATGATAAAACAACATGATCAAGTCCAACACAGAGACATGCAACGTAAGAGAGGGTTGAGATTTTGTCTGGATTTGGCTGCCACTCATTTTGACAGAAACTAGGCAGTCAAATCCTCCATCAGAAAGTTCCAACGCGCTTACCTGAAAAGCAAGCAAGCACCGACAAACCCTCAAGTTGTTAATTTTTTTTTTTATAAATATATTAAAATAATTTAATTTAAAATAAAAAATAAAAAATAAAAATATATTTTTTTATTTTTTTCCTAATTTTTTTTAAAACGCGTTTATAAACCTAAATACTGTTGTTGCATGGAAGTGGTGGGTGGTGATCTAGGAATTTTATCAAGTTTATCATCAGGTAAATCACATTTTTCAATGCCCATCAAATCTCAAGAGCCAAGTCTTTGAATTCTATCTAATACTATCGGGTAATTCAATTTATGCACAGAGAAAAACTGTTTTGTTTGATGCCTAGAAAAAGCAACTTCTACAATATTTAAACTTTTTAGAAGTTTGTTCATCCTGCTCAAAAATTGTTAGATGACGGTTCCGACATTTTATTTATCTTTGATTTTAAAAAAAAAGACATTTCCTGGAATATCCTTAAATTATAGGTGATATTACAATAAAAATGTAATATCTCCAAGTGATTAGGACATAAGATTAAGTTAGTTGACGATGTAGTAGAAACCAAGACACAAGTAAAGAAATTCAAGCCCCCTACGATATAGGCAAAAACCTGATATCTAACACGTGCTTAGACACTATGATTTTTTCTTTATGGGTTACAGTATTAATGATTATTTGTCATATGACTCAGTTTGATTTAAAATAATTTTTTTAACATTAATATATTAGAATAATATAAAAAATACTTAAAAATTAATTTAAAATAAAAAATAAAAAAAAATTAAAACACACTACCATACATCTCATACATCTTTATAACTTAAAACACCCTCTCTCTTTTTTTTTTTTTTGCTTGTAAAATTTGGAAGATTATCTCAATTATCATTGTATCTTAGAACTTTATCTTATGTTTTTTTTTTTCTGACTTTTTTTTTTTAATAATTTTAGCACAATTGTCTATTTATAGGTTGACATATACTCAAGTAATTAATTACTTTTTTTTAAAAAATAAATATAAGTTAGCTAAATTAATTAATAACTTCGTTCTCTTTTACTTAATTTAAAATTATTTTTAATATAAAAATGTTGCAACGAACCTTCTTAATTATTTTTGAATCGAACATTTGATATTGTTTGCTTTCTTTTTATAACAAGGGGGTTTCCGATTTTTTTTTTTTTTATTTCTTGATTGTCTTGTTGTGCTTATATTAAATATATATATATATATATATATATATATTAATTATTTTAATATATTTCCAATTAAAAATATATAAAAAAAACAACATTTTAATCAGATCATCAATCAATTTCCCACAAGTACTTCGTCAGGTACTTCCATTTCCACAATGACACTGTCATGACGTTGAATTTTCAATTTCAATGTGTTTGATTTTTATAATTGTTTTTTTCTGTTAAAGTGTAAGAACTAAATAATGAAGGATTGAATCTATTCAAGGCCAGAGATTTTTATAGTCTCTCTCTGCTGCTATATTTCACGTTATAGACGTTGATTTAGAATGTTACCCAGCGACGTTTTATAAAAAAAATATTTTTTTACAAAAACTAATTTTTTATATTTTGTTAGTGTTGATATAAAAATAAATTTAAAAAATAAAAAATATTATTATAATAAATTTATGAGTAAAAACTATTTTGAAAACAACTATTACTAAAATAAATAAAAAATTAATGGGCAAATACCCCATCTATATTTTATAGCAAAATGTCCACTTCTCCAGCAGCCTTCAGCTCATGACGTGGAAGGCAGGGCAACGACAAGAAACAAGGTTTAATCATATGGAATGTAACTAGTTTATATACACTTGTGTTCTTTCTGAGTCACCAAGTCACACTCGTGTTCTTCCGAGAGTTGAAGAGGGTGGTTGTGTGGCCCATGCAAGGAAATACGACTGTTTATCATGTAGCTTTGTATATTAAACATGGGATCGTGGGAAGCATATTTGACAATCTGATCGAAAAGCTTGGAAATTATACCTTTTTTTTTCTCCTGTCAAAGAAAATTTTGGTAGCTTTGACAAAACTGCAAGCCGACCTTCTATTTGGGAGTTATTAGACAGGAGAGAACCATCATACATTAATGATTTTTTTTTAAAAAAAAATTATTGTTTTTATACTATTTTCATGTGTTGATGTTAAAAATAATTTTTAAAAAATAAAAATTTAAATATAATACATTTCCAAACAAAAAAACACTTTAAAAAAAAATCATATCCGCATTTCAAAACAGGTAAAGTTTTTCGCAGATTTTTTCAGCATGGCAGAAGTGTATAAGGTGTCAACTTGCATCCCAGCTTCCTTTCATTCATGCTCTTAAACTTGAATGCTCGATAATTCTTCACCAACCTTATCTATGGTCTCAGTGGATTTTTCACCGCCAATTTTGTCTTCCTCAGACGATTGTTCACCACCCTTGTTGAAAGCTTCGACCAGTTCTTCGCTACTGTTCTCTCCAGCCTTGTTGGGTTCTTCACTAACCTTTTCAGAAACTTTAACTTCCAAAGGCCCAAGCTTTGCTTCAACATCCTTGACTTTGAGGATTAGAGATCTCGCATCCATAGCATCCGCTAATCCACCAGAGGATGACTGTCATAAAGCATGAAAAATGTTGCTGCTTGTTAAGTATTGCCAGGGATTTTACATGCCACATTTGACAAATACAATAAAAGAAAACTAATATGATCAAAATAAATTTCATCATGCAGTTCCCTCATAGCTAACCAAACCAACTGATGAACAACAAACAAAAAACCCATCTACCAAAGCAGCTTGGAAAATAACAGCATCTGCCATGCAGCCCTACCACAATGTGGAAAGCTCTAAGCAACAAAAACAACCAATTCTCATAAGCTCTAAGCATTGACCAACAAATGATAAGACATTATGTATGAGGGATGCCCTTCCATGGGCGTGGGAATGCACACCTCGATCCATGTCCTCAAGTCCATTCCGAATGGGCAAGGCTTTGCTTGAAGACATGCGTTCAAAAAGTAAAATAGCAACTGATGGCAGTATAAGTCAGTGTATACAGCCAATCAAGATTTGTAATGGTGAAAAAGAGGAATGGCAAAGGTTCTTGATCATGTTTTTTGAGTTAATAATGAAACAAAAAAACATTGGAAGCTACCGCAAAGAACCATGACTGTTCAAAATTGTATAAGCAAAACAACATACAATCAACTAAGACTCACCTCCACTATTTGGTCAACACGTTTTTTGAGATCCTCCTCCGATCCTCCCTTGTGAATAGTTTTAAGAGTACATAGCAAGTGTGAAAGGAGATTGTCGGAACAATGTTGCTGAATTCTGAAATGAGGCATAGTGGATTGACAACCCACTGCATAGAAAGGACAGCTCACACTCTTCATACGACAGACAGTTATGCAGTGTCGATCCATTTCACGTCTCATGACGTTTTCTGAGCACTGCTGCTCACATGGGATTATTTTGAATGGACAAGCTGAATCATGCTTCTCCAAATGGCTTGCACAAAATACTATTGAGCACCCCTCGTTTGTGCAGTTCATGGTCCTAAATCCACAGTTGAGAACATGTTCAGCAAGCTCTTCAGCAGTGTTGAACTTCTTGTCACAATGAAAAATGTTCTTGAGGTCAACATTCTTAACCAAAATCTGTGCAACTGCTTCTCTCCTGTCCAACAACCAAAACCCACTTATTTCCATCTCTTGCACAAAATCATCTATTTTATCTTCTCTCTTTTCACTCAGTAACCATCCTGAAACCCGACTAAACAGATTCAATTTCAAACTCGCAAAATCATCAACCATGTTAGAAATGATATCATATGGATGGTCAGACACTAGATCACCTTCTAGTACAACTGATTCTGCAACAAAACGTTCACTTCTCTGGGTCAGATAATCAACCATTTCTTTCCTAATATCAGCAGCCACAGAACCAGGGTTCCTAAACATATCCCCGGTCGTGTTATTTACACAAGCCGTGGATAATCCAGGGAGAAAAGCTTGAGCTAACTTGTGAACTATTTCTGTGTCATAGAGCTCACAATGAAATGTGAGTCCTCTCTCTTTATCATCTTCAATTTTCTCATTTTCTCGCACAAGCTCCAAATCACTTGTAGGAAGATCCATGCTTATGATTTCACCTACATTAAAGTTCATTCCACAAACCATGAATTAAAGGCAATTAAACTACCATAACCACCCACCAATCAATACCAAACGAATGTCAAAATACCAGAATCAATATCATGTTTAATATCAAGCAATTAAATGTGAATTTCTGCAAATATCCTTGTAAAATATCAGTAAAATTGTTGGCATTTGAGAAAGACAAACTTTACCGCTTGAAAAACAAAAATTCCCATTAAAACCCTTCACATTCTAGTCAAATCACCTCTTCTTTCCTTAAAAATCTATTTATAAATCCTTAATTTACTTTTCGTGATGAGCTAAGAAGAAAAAATACCAAGACTTTTCCCACATATATAGTAAGATAATTAAAAGAATAGAAAAGACTAGAATTTGCATTTACCTGGATTTCTCTTCCAAAAATGATGCTTTAGAGATCTAAACAGAGAAAGTCACCAAATGGGCACTTAAAATTTTAGGATTATTTTCTCCATCTGTCTGTTTTTAGCACCGAATGTGGCGGAGTTTTTAGCCCTCTCCCTCCTTTTCTCTTTTGTTATACGTTGTTGACTGTTATAAACGGTCCTTTAGTACTGTACTATTATACCCCTCCGGTTTAGGCTATAAAGGCCAAGCCGCTTCGGCTGTTATCCGTAAAAAGCAAGGCATTAGGGACATTTCCTATCACGGGACCCCGCATGTCGTCGGTCCAGATTGAAATCGAAGAAATTAAAATTAAGGTGAATATTCTCCATTACATTTTTACTAGTATTTTTCTCGGCAACCAAACAAGAATTCGGGTTTTTCAGAGAAACTTTTTCGAAGTACAATTTATTTTATTGTGCTTTTTGGTTGAGAAGAGAAGAGTTCTGCAATGGCAACAGCTACATATCCGCCACCGCCACCGCCACCGTTTTACAGACTGTACAAAGATTATACTGAAAACCCTAAATCAATTCCAGAACGTCCTCCTCCTATTGAAGGCACTTATATGTGTTTTAGTGCCAATTGCAATGTAATCTCTCTTTCCCTCTCTCATTTTTCTCGAATTATTTTCTCCAGTTTAGGAATTGCTTCGAATGGGAATGAAAAAAGGTCATTTTTGTGTTTATGGAGATGTTAAGGTCCCAATTGTGCACATCGTGCGCTTTCCTAGAGGATTTCCTTTTTTCTGTGTTTTTGGGAATTGGGGTTTCTCCTTGGTGGTTTTATTTTGTTGCTGTTGTTTTATTTTAGACTGATGATGTGCTTCCAAGCTTAGAGGAGCAGGGAGGGCGACAACTGTACCCAAAAGAACCAAATGTTGGTATGTTTACATCTACTTCATCGCGGCTTGATTGTATTTTTTTTATGGAAGTATTCAATAATAATGATACAATTGAGGAATTTTAATAAATGCCGTATAAGCGAAATATTGTTTGTTTTCGTTTTTAATTAAAAATATCTTTCTATTGAAGGCTGAGAGCTTGTAAGGCCACTAGGTGAATGTTAGGCCATTAGTTTGATCATTGTGCGATGGAATCTTTTCATGGCTGTTTGAGTGATTTCTATGGAGTTTTGATGCTAGAAACTTATACCTAGAAAGCAACTGCATAGCGCATAACCGTTCTATATTGTTTACTCTGGTTCCTGATAATACAATAGGGGCAATCCAAATGAAAAAAAATTCTACTTGGAATAACCGAATTTTTTTGCATGGGAATGTATTGTGCCTGTTATTATTTTTCTCATATCGAGCTCCTTAATTGGTCTAGGATTTGCTTAATGTTCTGCAAAGGGACAGCAAAAGACATTCTTGGTAAGAAATAAATGTAAAACCGCTACTTTTCTAGTTGTCTCCTCATAAATGATGTTGTTTCTTCTCTTTGTTTTTTTGTTTCTTTTTAATGATTTTGGTCTCTTGATATGCACAGCTGCAGGCTTATTGATATTATTGTTTAGTGTAGATTTCAAGAAAGAACTGGGGTCACTTAATAGAGAATTGCAGCTTCACATTTTGTAGCTTGCTGATGTTCTTGTTGAGAGACCTTCACAATATGCTAGGAGAGTGGAAGACATTTCCCTTATATTCAAGAATTTGCATCACCTTCTCAATTCATTGCGTCCCCATCAGGTGAAGTGCTTTCGAGGTATCTTGCATACTTTGTTCTGATCCTGCCTGAGAATTACATTCACTGTTTGAATGGTTTCCCCATAGGCAAGGGCCACATTAATTCATGTTCTAGAGCTTCAGATACAACGTCGTAAACAAGCCGTGGACTATATAAAGAGGTATTTTATCTTATTTAGTGTTTGGAGCTTCTTGCAAATAATAATACTTTTCTTTAATTAATTGCCAAAGCATGTTAAATGAGTTTCTTTCATTCTTTTAACATCTTTAGTTCATGGTTAATCCTGAATAACATAACCACCTTATATCCTTTTGAGACCGAAGAACATGGGACCCTCGAAAAAGTGATCTGGGTCTGGCAGACTGTGTTTGGAAAGATTTTGAGCAATTTTTAGTAGCCGGAAGGTTTCTATCTCATAAACAAGGAAACATTTATTGGTGGAAACACGTTTATACATTGTATTAGGCATATTGATTTCCTCCTTTGCTGACCTGTATCATAGTCTCAACTATAGCATCACTACCTGCAACAATGCCTTCTTCCAAAAGCATTAATCACTAGATCTAAATTGGTTGTGTTTTCTACATCTGGTGTACCATCTTTATCTAGGCTGGTATTATCTGTGCCTGATTATCTTCCTATTATGATGCCTTGTAAATGTAGTAGAGAGTTTAGCTCAGTGTTTGAATGCCAACTCAAAGTTTGGCTACCTGCTATGTTCCTAGTTTACATTACTGCCAAGCAGTAAAACCAAAGCCTTTATAAGTATTTTGAATCATTCAGAACCGTGAGGATATGGAGCGTGTGTTATATTGACTGGCAAGGGTTCATCTTTTTATTAACGTTAGTGATAATCAAATTGTAAATGTGCTGAGACATCTGCTCACTGCTTCTTCCTTCACTTGTCTAGGCGGAGAGAAGAGCTGCAGAAACTTCTCATGGAGTCTGTCGGAACCCTAGCTGGGCAGTAGAGCATGGATTTTAGGGTTCATGCACTGCCCACCCTGTTAATTGGATCGCCCTGCTCATGTGGGTGATTTTTTTTCTTCAAAAGGTTCGTAGATTGCAGATTCACCTGGCATCTCAAGAGGGCCTCATCATATGATAAACCATTTCTTTTATTCATTTTCCATTTCGCTAACAGATTAGTTTCTGCACTACGTGTGAAATTGTAGTTTGACAACTAAAGAAGATGCTTTGACAAGTGAAAAGATTGCCTTCACTGACTCGAGAAGCATCTAAATTCTTCCGCGGTAAGGTATTGATGTCAACAACCAATCATATCACCAAATCTTCCTCGAGCCACCTTTCATGCCATAAAGAAATATCTCCAGAACCCCATCTATGAACAAATCCATCACGAAGGCTTTCATGATAGACTTCCCAAGTAAAAGAAGTCGAGCATGTAGACGAGGATTGATTGAACGGGCTAGTCTCTTCCAAGTATTTATGTTTGAGGACACCAGCGATCATCAACGAATTAAAAAAAACGATAAAAAAATTTAGCTATCATTTTTTATTTTTATAGGTTTAATAACTATATTGAAGAGCCAAAATAATATATTTTTTCTATTAGAGTAGATATATATATAAAAAAAATATTATATTTACACTGTTTAAAAAGTCATATTACTAGTTTGGCTTATCTAAATAGCCTTTTCTCCTGGAGATGCTTGAAGGGAAAATACTATTTAGAAAAGCTATTTAGATGTTTTTAAATTATTTATGTTTTTATTTACTTTTAGTTAATATTTTTCTTTCTTTTTTAATGCATTTTATTTTAAAATATAGTTATTAAATTACATGTGATAATCTAAATAAGTCTTAATATAAGAATTTAGCAATTTTTAGTTTATCAATCTAAGAGCTTAGTTTTTAAAAAAAATAATTGTGCTCATAAAACATTAAAAGAAAATAGATATGTCCTAGTTTCAAAACATTAAGAACACAAAGTGTCACTACATGCGATGCGAGCAAGTCTCCAAAATTACTATAAAGGGAATATCTAGTTCTTTAAAGAGACTAATAAATCCTAAGATATGCATTGGTTTCAAAATATTTGAGTAATGAATTGATTATGTTTAAAAGAGGATAGAAATCACCCTAAACTCATTTAACTTATGTCAATAAGTACCCTATTACAGTATTACTTTCCAAACTTATTCACAACTTATTTATAGTCAGGCCATAAATCAAAAGTCTCTCAAACTCAATAAATTCTAGTAAAACAATATGAAACTAGTATGTACTAAACCTATATTGCTTCTTGATTTCATGAAAAAACCTCATTGACTTATTATTGAACTTTGTTTATAAAAATTAAACACATAACACTAGGCCTATATTGACCCTTAAAAAAAACCTAATAGACATATTGACCTAATTATTTAAATCCAAGCTTAATCGAAACATGACATTAACTTAATGAAAACTTGTTGAATCCTTACTGAACTTGTTTTGAGGTTAAAAACATTATGTTAGACCTACATTAGTTCCTAGAAACTAGGAGACATGTTGACTTAACTATTGAAATCCAAGTTTAATCTAAACATGACATTAACTTGATGATAACTCATAAACTCATTTTTTTTTAAACTCATTTTCGAGGTTAAAAGCATTACACTTGGGTTACGTGGATCCCTAAAAATGACAATATACATCAACCTAAATGATAAAACTCAAGCTTAATCAAAACATGATATTAACCTATGAAAACTCGTTAATGTTATTTTTATTTTATTTATAAGAAAAAAACTATTTACATTCACATCATGCATAAAATGATGAAAGCTCAATTTTTACAAACTAAAACTAACATTGATATGAAATAAATAAAAAATGCACAGGTTAAAATTAACCAATTTCAAAAAATAAATTTTACACATACGTGTATTTTTTTCTTAAAAACAATTTTATAAAACAAAGATAATGTGAATGTGAAGTCAAAAGAAATAATCTGAAAGGGCATGAATAGTAATCATAAATGTATGTTTAAATTTTTGAATAGTAACCTACTTTCAAAAATAAGTTTTCTAGACGTGCATGCAAACATAAAAAGGAAAAAAACACAAATTTACAAATCAAAGCTAATGTGAATAAGAAACCTATAAAAACAAAATAAAAATGCATTGATGAATAGTAGTATAATATGCATTATTTTGTATCTTGAATAGTAAAATTCAAAGAAAGAAAATAAAGGAAAATGGATTGGGTCTTCCTCATGTATAATTCTAAGCAAGGAGGAAGGGTTGAGACTGCTAATGGTGTGAAGGTTTATATAATGAGATTTTTAATTTCTCCTTCTATTTTCTGATTTTTTCTTCATTCTCTTTCATCTCTCTACTTAAATAACCACTATGATCTCATTTCAAACTCGTTTTCTTTTCTTTTCTCTCCCTCAATAATTTCTCTCTTTGCCTTCATGTTTTCTCTCTATTCTTTATTTATTTTTCTTTCTTTCTTTCTTTTTCTTTTTTGTACACCTTCTATTTTAACAAACTTCATTATCTCAAACTCAAACTCTTTTTTTTCCTCTCACATTAGGTCTCTTTCTTTCATCTTTACTTTCACTATTTACAGATAGAGAAAGACTTCTAGAAACTCTCATAGGTGGATTTATTAGGACCATTGATCCATTAAGGAAAAATCCTAGCCCTTGATGCCACTTTTCTCATTGAAAAAAACATGATGGACTAGCTCTTTTAGCCCTTCTTTGCAGTGGTTTTAGTCATCCTTTCATCATGGAAAAAGAGTAGTGATGAGAGAAGGGATGCCATGGAAAGGAATGGGTGTCTTTTTGCTATGTTAAGGAGTGTGGGTGGAAGGATGAAACCATATCAATTGGCCAGATTTGTGGGATCATAAAATCAGACCGAATCGGTCTGATTTTACAATCTAGACCAATTTTTGTGAGTTTTGTCTGATTTTAATGGGATCCGATTTTTTTACCTGATTTGAGAAGTTTTGTTGAGATACGATTTTGCGAGTCAACTCGCGAGTTTAACAACCATGGAGCTAGGCATGCATCAAAACATCATTATATTTTTTATATTTTTTTTTAATATTTTTTTCATGTGAAATGGTTTCATCTCTTAAAGGAGGAAGTTTCTTTTTTTTTAAATGTTCCTTGTAACTTTTTCCAGTTTAAAATTTCTTTCAATTTTTACGTTAATTTTTATTTTATTTTGTTAAAGCGTGATTATATATATTGCAATTTTTGTTTCTTCTTTGGACAAGAATTTTTATTTTTATTTTTGAGAGGGGATATGGGCTATGATAATAAGAATCAAATCAAAATTACATAATTATTTTTAAAGAGAAGTTCTACGAATAAACATGAAAAACTAAAAAAGCAAATCTCGAAGAGGTAAATTTATGATTTTTCAATTGCAATCTAATTTCTTCTTTTGCCACATATTTGTCAAGTTTTTATTTGAGTTAGTGTAAAATTAAAATAAGTTTTGTAATAAGATCTCTGCTATGAATTAGCTTGCTTTGCCATTTCTCTCGAGTGATCTTGACATGGCCTTGCTAATTGGCCAAGTTGCATGGACATGTGGGATCTGATGATAACATTGAGGAATTCTGAATTCAAACACCATTGCTCTTACGATGAGAATTTCTGGCTGAATCAAATTTATTTCTTGTCCTCTAATTATTTAATGTCATAAAATACAGTTGGAGACTTGTTTATGAGGATACCGATTTAGACCAATCTTCTGTTATAAAAATAATGGCAAACAATGGAGAGGCGTGACTGAATAATGTTCTTAAAATATATTTTCTCAGCGGCAGGTATCTTTCAGGATTTAATAAGTTTTTTTTCAATAGAAAAAGACAGCAAAAACAACTTGAACAGAAAAAAGACTAGCAAATTCACTAGGTAAAAGTATTTCGGGTTATACTTATGATGTATTAGTCAATTTTTAATTTATTATAAAATTAAAAGGGTTATTACAACAATTTAAAATATAGTTATTAAGATATTAAGTGATTATGACTGTTATAGCTGTTGAAAAAAAAAGTAAATAGAAAAGGTTTTAATAAATTTTCAAGTGTTTGAAATATTATGATTTCAGTTCTAAGGGTCATCAAAATATTTTAATGACAAAGATAAAAAAATTAGAAAGCATAGGTGTTGCCTCGCGCGCATGAGGGCATAATAAAAACTTTCCTCTCACTCAACTTATTTTTATGTACACAAGCTTACTTTATTTTTTTTTGTTGATCACTATCTCATCTCAAGTTTTATTATATAAACACTTTGATGAAAATCTTATTTTTCAATATATGACAGTAAGTCATATATATATATATATTTTTAAGATACCAACCAAATCTTAGAAGAAAGAAAGAGTGATGAGGTTGGTTGTTGCATGTCGCCACCGAGAAATAAATGGAGAGATCTTTTATACCTAAAATATTGAATGAGGATGGTACAGTAGCAGCAGCAAGCAGCCCTGACTTTACTGGCAGCCTCATTCAATTCAAAAAGCTCTCACACCACCCAGCAATAAACCCTGGGTCGGCAAGTTCGTTGAGCTGTGTTAATGGTGTTCTTCTCCTGCACATACCAAGAAAAAAACAAGAAGAAGAAGAAGCACGACCACTGCTTGTTGCTGTCAGCATTGCCTGTGTCACCCACTTGCAGTTTTAACCTGTCCACACCATCATAATTTGTATTAAAAAATCATCTCACCTAGACTTTTAAGTTCTTATATGAAGTTCGGAATATAATTTATATTATTATTTCAAGTGAAAACTCTTTGTACTTGAAACTTGTACAGAACCACATTACATTGTGCTTGATTTTTATCAAATAAAATGAAAGTGATTTGATTCGAACTCATAATCGCTATGTCAACAAGGCTCTGATATCATGTTAAGAAACCATATCTTCTAAATTCAGAATATAATTTATATTATTCTCATCAATCAATTTGATTCATGCATGGTTTTCACAGCTCAATTGTTGTGAGGTGCAGATAAGCTGGATAACAAAATGGGGAAGAGGAGCAACCCAGAAGAAAAACACCATTTTTTTCCGGTGGATCATAAAACCTAAGGTACTGATATAGAGCATCCATAAATTATTTTCATTTCCGGGCAGTTGAAACTTGAAACCTTTTAGCCCAATAAATTTGGCGAACACCTTTTCTCTTTAATTGATGTGCATGTGAAAAGTATATATTTGTCTTGTTGTGTGGTCCGGTTGTAAGGAAAATGAAATTTTCCATAACATCAAATTAAAGCATGCAGTGGAGTAGTTGTTGGGAAAAAATGTTCATCATAACATCAGACCCCTTGGCCATTCCATTCTCATTTGGGATCGATCGCTGCATTAAGTCCTTCCTAGATTTTTTTATTTTTTTGTTTGTTTTAAAAGTGATTCAAATTAATTTTTTATATAAAAAATATAATTTTAATGTATTTTTAAACGAAAAATATTTTGAAAAACAATTGATACCAAACTCACACGCAATTCCTCATGCCTTGCATGAAAAAAAACTGAATGTTTGTAAACGTGGGTTGATTTTATTTTTTAAATTATTTTTTATTCAAAAATATATTAAATTGATATTTATTTTATTTTTTAAAAAAATTATTTTTGATATCAAACATAAAAAAAATTATAAACACCAAAAAAATTTAATTTAAAATAAAAATAAAAACTCAAATTTTCTCAAAAACACTTTTAAAATACAATGTCGAACACTTCTTAATTCCATCAAAAGTTCCATCAAAAGTGGGGAGTTGAACCCTTGACTATAGAATAGACAGTAGGAATTTTTGAAAGTTTGAATCTTCCATACCAATGATATTATTATTATTATTATTATAAACAAAAAAAAATAACACCTTTCATTTATGCTATTATTTCTCCTTGGAGGCTAAGAAATCTCAACAAAGACAAGGCAGTCTGAGTGTGGATGCATGGGGTGTCTGGTGGCGGATTCACGTTGTGGCCAGGGCCCTGGATCACATCATAAAACTTGATTAATTAAACATTTTAGTCTTAAACTTTCAAAACATTTTAAATATACCCTTGACTTTATGAATTATGAACACACCAGTTTCTAGTGGTTCTACATTCTATTAGAATCTGCTGACGATCATGTATATTCTTCCTTCGACTAGGATTTCTTTAAAGCCAATTAAACGCAAAAAAAAATTATAATTTTTTCCAAGTTATCGATAAATATTCAGACATGTCCATGTTTCCGAACATGATATTACCACCCTTAATTGCTAGAAAATTCGGAAAGAAGAAAAGGTTCCAAACCTACCATGGTGATGCAGTGTGGAATTCAACCTGTTTATAATTCACACAAGAAGTTATAAATTATAGAGATCACTAAAATGTGGGGATTTTTTTTTTAGATAAGTATTGTGCGCATTTTTAATACGTTATTTTGGTCCTTAAAGTTTTATTTTAGAGGACTTGTTTGTAATTGAAGGTCAATTGCTTATTGTAGATGAGTATTGTTCACACACACATAATACCATGGATTTACTGTTTATTTTTAATATTTTATTTTGGTTCTCCAAGTTTTATTTTAGGCACTTTGTTTCTAATTGAAAGGTCTATTGTTTTTTTTTATTTATTAGGCAGCGGTGAGATTGGAAGAAGAGGGACTAGAATAAAAAATATTTTAGAAGATCAAAAATATTTATTTTTAGATAATTTTTCTAACATGTGCAATATTGTATAGTATTTTATTCATAAAAACTTGGCAAGGCCTGCTATATATAGCATGGTTATGGAGGAGGTACCTTTGAAAAATCTTTCTAATCTTCAAGCATTGCTTCGCTGTTGCATCAACAAGCACCGAAATGGATGTGCAATACCATGAGCATGGTTATGGAGGAGGTACCTTTGAAGCCCTAAACGGGAAGATCTACGGCAATGGTACTGAAACCCTGGTCCTGGCTCATGGTTATGGTTCAGACCAGAGTGTTTGGCACTACCTCGTACCTTATCTTGCTTGTTGCTTTAAGGTGGTGGTTTTCGACCTGGTTTTCTCTGCAAATGTCAGCCCCCACCTTTATAATCCAAAGGAAATACTCGAGTTTCAATGGGTACGCAAGTGATCTGGTGAACCTTCTCGATGAACTGAATGTGAACAAGACAATCTTCGTAGGCCATTCCATGTCTGCCATGATTGGATGTATTGCTTCAATTAAAAGGCCTGAACTCTTCAAGCACCTCATTTTACTCGGCGGCTCTCCAAGGTGTCTTCTCTTTTCACCAGAGCTATAACCTATTTCAACCAAAATCTTTTGTTCTTCATAACCTGAACTGTGATTTTGCCAATTTGTAGGTACCTTGATGCGAAAGGATACAATGGGGGCTTTACGAGATCGGAGATCAACGCTCTGTTTAAGCAGATGGATCGGAATTATACGAGCTGGGTTCAAGCTTTTGCTCCGGTAGCTGTCGGGATGAACAACACACCAGCAACAACTGAGTTCAAGAACAGCCTGTGGAGAATGAAACCCGAGATTGCACTCAGTGTGGCCAAAGCTGTGTTCTTGAGTGATTGGAGAAGGATTCTTCCAAAAGTTTTCGTGCCTTGCACTATAATCCAGTCCAAAAGAGATCCCATTGTTCCAAACTCCGTGGCCTATCTACATGAAGAGAAATCTTAACGGCCATGCCAGGGTTGAAATACTGGACACTCGAGGCCATTTTCCTCAGCTTACGGCGTACAATTTGCTACTGAAAGTTCTGAAAAGATTTCTTGTGATCAACTAGCTGGTAACTCTGGTTTTGCAGGGAATAAAAAACAGCTTTTGGAGATTTGTTTTCTGAAAAAATTGCTAGGAATTTACAGTTGAGTATTCCCACTTCTCTGTAAGCCTTCTGATGGTAGCCAAAATGGGTTCTTTTTGGCTCTCTTTTTTATTTTACCTCCATTAATAAAAGCTGCTTGCCATATTTTTCAGGTGCAAGCTATCCAACAAAAGCAAAATGATAAAATTAAACAAAAACAGGAAAATCAAGAGAATATATATGCCCCCATCTGTTTTACATTACTTGATTTAACTCCTCTTAACAGATACAAAGTAGCCCGTGCAAAAAAAGGGTTAGATCCCCGCATAAGTGTATTGTTGTAGCCGAAATAATTTCAATCACTATAGCGAAGCACCCTTCATTAAAAAACAATCTGGACATCAATGCCATCTACACTGCCATCTGCAACTCTATTTTGCAGTAGAAAAATGGCGCTACGATAAATTGGAGTCAGAAGGATGTCATTAGCATGGCATCACCATCGCCATTGCCTCATGTTAGATTCAATTTTAGCTGCATACAACCTGTGTGACCTCTTTTTTTCCATCAAAATAGCTGCAAAACTGGACCACCTATTCGGTAGCATCTTTGGAATATACTAAAAGACCAATTAACTGAACCCAGTGCATGCTGGGATGAAATTGGAACTGAGGCTGAAAACAAGAGTCAATCAGGCCAGGGTATTCTGAACATATTCCATAGCCTTCTGTTTCACAGACTCAATCTGCTTTTCATCACCAAGAGGCTTCTCAAACTCCAGATATTTCTTGAATAGAAACTGCAAATCCAGACAAGGAAGCATACATGAATGAGGACCAGCACGAAAGGAAAACATTTATGCAAAATGGAGTCCATCAATTGCGAATAACACATACTTTCATCTTTTTAGGCGGAAGACTCAGGCTAATTGCCCTCTCAAAAAGTGCACGAATCACATCCACATCTCCAAGTTTAATTTCCTGTCAATTTGACACCAGGATGTAAGGTATGTACAGATAAATAATTTCGTTAATTAAGATATAAAAATCAAAATGATGAGGAGCCTATTTGACAACATTCAGAATGCTAATCAAGGATACCCTAGTAACTTCCAAACAATCAGAATTCAAATCATGGATACCCTAGTATCGGTAGGGAACTGCTCGATATATGTATCCAGTCCAGCATTTTATCACCAGAAAGATGTAGTAGAAGTCTTATCTATGGCTTTTACCTAATGACTAAATTTCATTCTAATATTTGAAAATAACTAAACAATCTTACCTGATCAAGATAAACACTCCATAAGTCTGTTCTCTTTGGGTATTCTCTCAAAATTTCTTCAAAAAGGGTTCTCCCTCTATCAGCAACCCCGCATTTGAACTCACGGATAGCTGTCTGCGAGATGAACTTGATATGCTTATGGCGAGGAAGGCATAAAAGAGCACGTTGCACAACAGACTGAACCCCATCTTGCTTTTGCTTCAGAAGCCACTTCACCCGTTTCAACCAAAACTAGAATTTCCATAGATTAAATGTTCAACAAAGAGCCAGGATAGAATCTCAAAATAATAAATAAAAAAAGGTATGATTCATAAAAGCATAAAATATACCTTGCATGAATGCTTGAACTTCTTGGCCATTTTGTCAAGAAGCTCCTCAGCTAATTTATTCTGATTAGTCTTTGTATACATTTTCAAGAGTGCCAGATGGACCTTCTTGGGATCACAATATTGCAATGCTCTCTGAAATACTTTCTTAACAGCATCCTGAAGGGAAACTCCAAGTTGTCAAACTTAAAGAGGTCTATATAATAAAAATAGCATGAGAAAATTAAACTCTCTTGAATACCTCTGGAGGATTTCCATATTCATTTTCCAAGTTGAAGTAAGCCACCCAAATGTTTAGCTTCTCATCCTCTTCTCGAAAATTAATTGTATTCAAAGCCCTTTAAGAAGCAAGAAGGCGTCACGAAAGTTAACTGCCATTTCATATGAGAACAATAACAATATCCTACAACATCTTTTCACTACAACTTTGTTTTCTATTAAACTCCAGTTTCTCACTGCCTGTAAATACTAGAAACCTTTCCCTATTCATTAAAAGACTACAGAGAATTAAAATCAAGTTAAAGCACAGAAGGGAAGTCTGCATCTGCTTTTTCAGCAATACCTTTCAGCAATAGACCGAGCCTTCTCAATATCAGCCAAAGAGAGCATGAAGCGCATGTATGCTATCCAAAGAAAACTGTTATTGGGAGAACTTCGAATCACCATCTCAAATTCATCAGCAGTCCTCGGTTCATCTCCCTCTAGCCGTCTGTCTTCAGCAGCAGTAATTTCTTGCTCACTGCACAGATGGTTTCAATAATAATGACAAATCTGAGCAGAAGAAAATGATAAACATCCAGCCAACTAGAGAGAAATGAACTATCGTGTCAGTTAAATGGACCTCAATTTCTTTGATTTCTTCTTTTCTTGTTTCTTCTTGTTAACCATAGTGTCTGCCTCATCAAGATGCCCTTGGTTTTGAGAAAGAACATCAACTGGGTGAGAGTGCTCCATGTCATCAAGTGTGACCTCAAGTGGAGGAATTGAGGTCCTGGATTCTGCTTGGGCAAGAATTGAATGTTCATTCTGGCATTCAACATCAATGTTATGGATACCAAGCAAACTGCTCTCCGAAAATATTTTTATTTGAGCATTGCTGCCATCGTTAGAGTCATTTTCACTCATCTCTTCATCAGATTCTTCTTTTGAAGAGTCCATTTCGTCCTGAACATCTAAGTTCTTCATTCCAAGAGATATTCGGCGCCTTTCCTCATCCACCTGAGGAAAGTAGTATATGGACAGTAGAATGTCAGCAGAAAAAAATCCATTCCAAAAAAAATAAAAAAGGATTTGCTTAATAAGACAGTTTTTTTTTTGTTACACAATTTATAAAAAGAGGTTGGAACTCTGTAGCAAAGTTGCATGATATAACTGGAAAGGAAACTTTTTATATCAGTCATATGTGAAATATTATTAATACTGATTCAGTAATTATTGGTCTAGCTACAATATAATTAACAAAAAACCCAATTATTTCTCAAAAATTTCTATTACAAGAAAAGGGAAATCTACCTTCAAAATCTTTGCTGTAACCTTCTCCCCAGCTCTATATTTCGATTCAATGTTGCCAATATGATCATCCAAAAGCTGTGACATATGACACAATCCAACCTATGCAAACAAATACAATAAAATTAAAATCATAAGCATATAAGGCCAGAGATCATACACAGAAATGAAAGCATAATAGTTGGCTTAAAAAGAAACTTGTTTTTCTTAAAAACAAAATAAGATACTTGCAAGCACAAAATATATAGTTGAAGATACCCCAGATAGTGAAAAATAAATTATAAACTAACACAAAATGGATCAGATGCAATTAGAAATTTAAATCCATTTATTGGACCACCATATAAGAAATTTTGAAATGGGTTAGTCCTTACCAAATTTGTATGGTCAATTGCAATGAATAACCCATATGATTCCACCCGTTTAATCCTGCCAGAAATTATTTCCCCCACGTGTAGGTGACTCAGATCACTGTTTTCAGATTTTGACCCATTGCTTGTGCTCGATTTCAAGGTAACTTCAATTCGCTTTGATAGATGCTCCACAGATAGTACCCTGCAATCAAGCCTCTTATTACATTTCCTCACATACAATCCATCATAAAATATCACATTTTTTCAGCCTACAAAAAATAGGAAGAAGGAGAAATAATTACCGGCCAGTTACAAGTTTCCCAATGGGGAATTCTTTTACAGGATCATCAATAAATCCATCAGACAGATTTGAAATGAGAATTTTTGCATCAAGTTTCCTCGAAAGTGAAATGAAACATCCTTTTGATGAAACATTCTTAACATAACCCTGCCAGATTTAGCAAATGGATTAAACAACACGATACCAAGCAATATGCCCAAGATGAAATCACTGGACCAAAATGAAAAGCAATGAAGAGACTGGATAAGATAAAACATAATACAAGAACATAATAAGAAGTGGAACCTATCTCTTACCTGCACAACCATGCCACGTTGTAGATCCTCAATCTTATCCACACGTTTGCTAGGGGCATCCCTGTAAAGCATGTAATGTAGCCATTAAAACAGGAGATTGCAGAGAAGACTGGAATAGGAGCATATTAAGAAATCTAAAACCCCATGCAAGAAATCACAAAGGCAATTCCCCTGCATGTTTAGGAATGCAATTGAATTTAAACTGAACTTTTTGTTTCGTGGTGTTACATAAATTGTCATGCTTTATTTGTCCCAGGTTCCAGTTACCGAAATTTCAGCGGCTAGAGTATTGACTGTTGAAACCTACGAGCATGAGAAATGGCTGAACTTAAATGCAGGCTTCTGGCTGAGCAGGGTTGAGGTATGCACTTGATTCAACTTTAAACAAAAGGAAACAAGGATAGAATACGAATTGTAGAATTATTTGTGTACTAATTGTAGCAGCATCACAAAGCTTTTCAGCTTCAAAGTCAATATTATTGCATAGTATTTTTCTCTGTTAAAATCAACCAAAGTGGCCTATCAAATAAAGAGCCTAGCTGGAAAAAATTATTCCTAGTTTCCTAGTGATGCATACAAAGATGGATCCATTGTTTCTAAATAGACTATCCACTGAGGAATAAAAGTACTGAGTTCATCGCTTCATTTTCATTAAGTGAAAGGAGCCTCAACACCTAGACAAGCCAGAAAGTATTACAAAATAGTTTAGAAGCCCCCCGTCCTAACCAGTTCAATACTGATACTAACAAGATGAGAGCAAATTAGGAAGTCATAAAGCTACGAGACTTACTGATTATTCGAGAACTCTGCTGAATTTTGATGAAGCATGCCATTTAAAGATAAATGTAATGACAGATCGATGTGAATGGTACCCTTGACTGGATGGCTTATCTCTAGGACCTTGGATTTGACAAATTGCCCTTCTTTGTATGCAGACAATGGGTCTGGAACCAATGACTCTTGAAGTTCAGTAAAATGAACCCTGCCATGTATATGAGGACCAAGTTGCACCAGCAATCCACCAACACCTGGAAGTATCTTGGAAATCCTACCACCTACAACAGCTCCTTTGCAAATATGAGCAGTAACATTGTCCCAGGGATCATTACTCTGGAGGTCATCCATAATTGGAGCTCCCCCATCAACAAGAGTTTGAGAGGCAGCAAATGGATGGAGCACCAACCGTAGTGATGCTTTCTCCTTGTTATAGTTCAAAACATGACCAGTCACCGCCTTCCCAACATAGAATCGTTTTTGGAATTCTTGAAGCTCACTAGGTTCACAGGCACTGTCAAGAACAAAAAGCTTTGCCTTCAAATGTCGAGATATTGTTAACCAGGCCCAATCACCGTCCACTTTATATACATAACCAGAGACACATTGCCCAGATGAAAACTCATATTGCTCAGGCACAAGCTTATCCTCTATCATGCATGAATCTGCATTGCAATTGGATTTCGGATCCATGAGCGGTGAGCAGGTTTGATAACAAACAAAGCACTAAAACACAGCTAATGCTACGGCTATTTTCCAAAGCACTACTGCTTAAAAAAACAAGGTCTTAGCCAGCAACGCAGACAATTCTAATCAATAGATATAAACAAATCATTCACCCAACAAAAATTCCAAGCTATAGAAAGTAGTATGACCAAGAACAAAACGGTGATGGAATAAAAAAGAAAGGAATGATGCGAGGTTAGAACAATGTGATTTGGGCAGTCAAAGATGGTTTCCTTGAAACTGATTGAAGTCCTCCCTGAAAAGTCCATGGATATCAAAGCCTCACAGATACTCTATTCAAGAGTAATCAGCACCATAGTGTTGATGTTTGAATTGAAGTCACAAGGTATTGAAATTCAATGAAACCAAGCAGATGGAATCAGCAGTCAAGGGATTCTTGATACGATTGAGAAAAAGGACGGGATCTGAAGGCATCCAGAAATGGTTCAGCTATGACTATTAATAGCTTTAACACATCCTTTCACATGATAAACTGGAATGGTGTGCTAAATTATATATAGAGAGAGGGAGGGAGGGAGAGACATGACTAAAGTGATTTTGTTTAAAGTTTGACACAAGGTAAGAAATGCTTTGTTACACAGAGCTGCAAAATTTAAAAATGCATCCTTAGAATTCTGTAGCTAATATGATCAAATTTAGACAATTTGAGTAGTAAAAAAGAATCAGCAGTCAGAGATTACTGCAGCCCACTAGTCAAGAAAATGATACCAATGAGCTTGTAGCTCAAGTGGCATCCATGCCCCCTGCCTCAGTAAGAGGTCTTGGATTTGGGCCTTTCCTAAAAAATATGACAAAACAAATACATTGCAACCTATAGTACGTTTCAATACAAGGGACAATGCACACATAATACTACAGAAAGTCAGCCTTGACATTACAACTGCCAAGCAGTGAAAATCCAATATGCCTTAAAGCTTATTCAATATCAAGATTTTACTTAAAAGTTCATTATTGGATTATACTATACCCGACTTCTCCCATCACAGCTTCATCTTAGTGCAAGCCAGTGGCAAGCTAAAAGGAGACCAACTTAAGAAAAATCCAGAAATCACTCTACCTTCAAGCATTTTTGGTTTGATAGACAAATCCCACATCTGACTTTTTTTATTATCTGACCGACCAGTCTTAGCAATAATCCTCGCAGACACTGTTTGGCCAACTCTGAAATTACTAAATGGATTCTCCAAAAGACAAGTATCATTGACCTGTCCATGAGATGGAGAAAAAGCAAAGCAAATTAAAATTTTACCGCTAATTAGAGAACCAGAACAAGCTGCAGGTGAAGGTTGCCCAAATAAAAAATGTTGAAATCAAATTATTCAGAGCATCACCTCCGTTATATGAATCCTTCCTCGGAAACCAATACCAAATTTCAATCTCATTTCAAGAGGCTTGATTTCAGTAATCTGAAAAAACAATATCAAATGAATAAAATATATATTAAAGCCTACAGAATCAGCAGAAGTACAAATATTAACAGAGCATTTAAAAAAAAATACACATCATGCACTATAAGTCATGTGTGAGTCAGTCTTATAGTTGAAATACCTCTGCCTGAATCAGGGATCCAACATTATAGCTAGACTTCCTCTTGGCCTTCTTTGAACTGGATGTCTCAGTCACCTCACTAATAGATTTCAGAAGCAAAAGCAATCTCCCTGCAGTAGAAGGGATTGGAAGAGCCATAACAGTGGCACTAACGCTGCATCACATAAGCCACAACAGATCATGACATTTAAACAAAGCAATCATAATACTTCTGTGGACTCTAAACTAGAAAATAAATGCAAATGTTGAATCTTATAGGCAATGGCCAAGTTTTGAAGACTATTTGCCACCTAAAAAGTTTTAGAAAATTTGGAAACTGGAGATTCATATGCACTTGTCAAGCTTTACAAAAATTTATTAAGACTTTCCACCAAATCAAATACCCAAACTTCTAAGAAAAAGAAAAATGATGAGAGGCACGTACTGTAAAGTATTAATCATCAAAATCATACATACCTTTGTCCAATCAGAAATTGTTTCTGAGAAATCTTTTGTGTATTATAGTCTGTTACCGACGCATAACCTATGGCATAGTTATGCTCTGGAATTGACAGAACCTGTTATCAGTGGAATACAATAAGTAGAAATAAAAATATTATTGACCACAATATATCATCAGATTTAACAGTACTTGCCAAGTAATTTTCTTTCACAATCTCAACAACTGCATTTACTGTTTGGTGCACCTCCAAGTCCTTAGACATCTCTCCTTTTCGTTTCTAAAATCAGGAATATTTTGTATTAGTCCCAAACATGACAAAAACAAAAAATAAGCGGTCTGGAAGGAAAGAAACGAGTATATATGTCTTAACCAACCACAAATGGAAATGCAAAGGAGATGACATGAAGGCTTATTCTTTAAACTTCTTTAGTACATATTAGGGCGTGCAAAGAAATGGAACCAGAAAGAAACTTGAAGCAGGACTCAACCTTCTTGTGAGTTAGGCTGTTAAAACTCTTGTCTCTTGATTTATCCAAAAACTCAAGCTTTAGAGATAAATCAACAAGGCGTTCTGTCTGGGCAACATCAAGAACAGCAGCTCGAACGATTGCACCTGCTTCCACCATTGCTCCACCTACTGGAATGATTAGAATGAATAAAGGATTAGTAGTTTGTATATATTAACAAAGCAAACACACATCAAGAAAATCATTCACATGGTAATGAAAAGTAATAAATAACTTACACTGATGATGTGTAATGAAACCAAAAACATCATTATGTTTTTCAAAACTGACAACAACACCAAATTCTTTTGACTCCTGAATTTTTCCCTCGACGGTGCTGCCAATATTGAATCCTTCAACCCACTTTAAGTCACGACCTTTAGAGTCTGAAGATTGCAGATCAGCAATCTGGGGTGGGGGGGTAAGATTTAGACAATCACGCAGCATGTGAGAAATACTATGTATTTGCATGGGAAATCAGAGGTTAACAGGATCCTAAAGCAAAATAATATTGTCTTTCAAACTAAAAGGAAGAAAAAACAATAAATTAAACATAGCACAATTAATGTACCTTGTTCTCTGAGAGAAAGTATTCTTGAAGAAAGGATGCATCTGTAGATGAGCAGCATGACTGCTTCAGAGACACTGTTATTCTGCTTGTTTCATTGTTAACCTGGAAACAGCCATAAATAAATAATAAATAAATACAACATTGACAACAATCTGAGCAAATTTTAGCCTCGGATAGTTCACCAACATCAATTATATTACTACGAACAGATTGTCCAACGTAAAAGGCTTCTGAAAGCTGAGATCTCTGGTCATCCATTGCCTGAAATCAAGTAAAAGAGAATTAATAAAGAGAACAGAAACATAATAAAAGGGAAGAGATTAGACTTTCTCACAAGGAAGTAAAACACACTCAAGCATTCCAGTTACTTTGAGTATCAGACAAAGAGACTCTTTTGAAGGCCCCATGAGCTGGAGATGAGAAAGAAGCTCAAAGAACATTCTATCCCATAAAATATCCCATAAAAGATAAAAAAAAAGTAGACTTCTGTTCCTTCCAGGTAACCCACATAACTGCAAATAAATTATGATTCTAGAGGATCCAGCAATCCGTGCTCTCCCAAAACTATTCTAAAACCATCCTTAGACAACAATCTTAGAAGTCAGATATTGAGAGTTTACCTTGCTTCTAGGGGAGAAAGCAGTCAAATTCCCAAGAAAGCGAACAAAGCAGCCAGTTTCAATCAAGTTACAGATGTACCCCTGGTTTGCAACAACAACTTCAGATGCATGAACAAGCAGGAACAACTAACTATACTTCTGAAAAGCATGTCAAAATTCAAAACCACAACACACCTCCAAGAGCACTCCTAAAAGAAATATTTATAAAACTGATCATGCAAGTAGGATGCAAGACATACTTACATGGACTATTGACTGAGGACGAATCTGGCTTAGATCCGAAGGAAGCTGAGAAGCAGACTTGATAAGAGAATATTTTGCAGTGAGGACCAAATTGTTGCTCTCAATATCTACAGCAACACATAAATTCAAGGTAATCGATTGCTAGTTCATAATTAATGTTAAAAAATTTGAATACTGCTTTGACAAGATATATGATAGGCCAGATTCTCATCATGTCAGAACACCCAAAGCCCCAAAAATGCGACAAGATTTGGTCCAATAGGGTGGCAAAGCTACAAATTTTAAGAGTATGACCCTTTTCATGTTACATAGGTTTCCAAACTCTAAAATGTACCTTCAAGCAGTAACCTGCTTATTTTGCTAGGATATTAGCTTCGCATCACTTATCTTCTAATGAGCCTCTTTTTATTACTAAGAAAGCATGTGCAATTTGAGAGTATCTTAAATAAATATTGTTCTTTTAGACTACATAAAATAATGAGAGAATGTCTTCTAAAGAACCTCTGTTTTTTACTGAAAAAGCATGTGCAGTCAGAGTATCTTAAATGAACCTTTCCCTTTTAGAATACATAAAATAAAATGATCAGGAAGAAACAATTTACAGAGAACTGGTAAAGCATTCAAATGGAACAGCTAAAAAAATACCTAGGACCAGTAGTTGATCAAACTTGTATCCAGGCTTCAAGACTGACTTCATCAAGGCAGCATGTTCTGCATAATTGAAGACCAAACAAGGGTATAATTGAAAAACATGAAATGTTATTTTTGCAATGTACACAAGGCAAAGATCAATACCATGGTGATCTGTCAAATGTTCAGTAGCAATTGTCCCCTTCATGTAGTCTTTTGCATTAACATAAACTGTTACTAAAGACGGGGTAACCTTATCAATAACTCCAGTAACCACACTACCCATCTTGATGCCATCTTCTTCAGAAAACCTGTAATTTTGAAATTGATATACTTGAGTAATTTTGCAGAAAGACTAGTATATTATTTGTTAAGAGATTCAAACAGGCATTGAAAATGATATGATATCTTCCATTGCCAATTTACTTGTTCATTTTACTCAAGGATCATGGGGTATGGAATAACGATTTAAAACTAATTCAGTAGTCTTTTTAATTGCTTTGTGAAATGAAAATCAATTCATAAGTTGTTCTTGCAAGGCAAAGTGAAAACAGTATCAAATAAGCGGACAATATTGGACCTGGATACTATCAATCAGTCAAATATGAAACAACAAATTTGTGGTTAACCCTAGAGCTTCCTTAAAGCCCCATTTAATAGTCAACTGAGGCACAATACTAAATGCAGGTGAAATAATGAAGCAGATACTTCATAATGACTTTAATTTTGACTCAGAATAATAGAAAAGATGAATCAACTAGCAAACCTTAGAGGCTTCATTATGAAACTAAGATTGATCCTGTGTGAAGCAGCAATAGAACTTGTTACTCTGCATTTAACAACCTGCCCAACTTGATACATTGAAATTGCATCACTTCCTGGTTCTAAACCAAGCTCAGACCTGCTTTAAAATGAAGCACCAGCAAACAGTATTTTTTACCATCAAACCAAAACAGAATGCAATCCTAGTGATAGAATTCAAATAGACCAACAAGGTCATTCACTATATTTGAAGCAGAAGGCATTAAAGTCCCACAGAAGAGATCCAAGAAAACAAGAAGGGCAAAAGAAATCCCAAAAATGATCAAACAGGTCTTCAGTACATAAGAAAAGAGTACACAGCATTTGCAATGGATTAATTAAAAAAGGACAAGCAAAAGCTAAGCAGTGACTATCCAATTCCAATTTAAAATATTCTTTTAGCTCACAACCTGATCCTCAAGCCCTATAGAACCATCATTGATAAACATCGATACATCACTGAAGCAGAGTGTCAGTCAAACTATTGTCTCTATCTTAATCCTCGTTTCAGCTAAACTACCGATGTTCCTTATTTGTCAAACACTTCACAGATATTGTATAAGTTATCATCTCATTAAAGCATTCAATTCAAAGTGAAATCAATCCAAACCTCTTCTGCAAGAAACATATTCAAAATTCAAACCTTTTGTCCTGGTTGTTTCTTGGACATCCTCGCTGATAATCCTACTTGTTTAAAAACTCTAAATTTTATCTTTACATAGCCTAAAACATCTAGATTCTTAAATTATCCTTTCCAGGTTGATTGAATAAATTCTGATAAAAAACAACACCAGCAAATACAGGATACTGAAGGAATTAAACAATAAAAATACTATAGATAGCAATTCAACTGAAAGTGTTGTTCTCATGTAGGCAAGATCAAGAAGATAATAAAAAAAATACAATCTTGAGTTTTAAAGACTAGCCTGGGGGCAAATCCCTGGACTCCATTGTAAAAATGGACAAAGCATCCAGGCTTTTCAATCTTTGTTATCCAACCATGTGTTATTAGTCCATCAGTTGCATCAGAATAAGAACTAAGAATTGGAAGTTTAGATTTGACCTGTCAAACCATAAGCCAACAATTTGTCCATCAGAGGATTAACTACATAAATTATTGAAAAAATGAAAATGCAACTATTCACAATAGAAAGCTATGAAGCATGTGAAACATCGAACATGGTAGCAAAGACAGCATGTGGTATACATATAGAAACTGACACAAGGAGTCACAAAGACCACTGCAGTGAGAAAGACAACCCATGAAAATAATATATTTGGGCACTCTTGAAAGTGCTGCACATTGATGAAAAATAAGTTTCAAGTCATAAAAACATACAAGAGTTTTCTTGTGTGTCACAGTTATTCTCTTGGACTTGCAACCCAGCACACGGAAAAACAGTTCAGCTCCAACCTGCATAATAACACAGGTCAACTATAAGTTAATATCATCAACCAACAAACAATGGACAAGATGGTTCATGTCTAATTTAAGATACAGTTCACAAAAACATTTTGAAAAGGCATATCTAGTTAAGAGTGTGACCTTGAATTTTTTCCGGGGTTTCACAATTTCAAATTCAGACATATGTCGAAGAGGACAAAGCGCCTTCACTCCACCAGGAAATTGCACAATAGCCCCAAAGCTGTCAACAGCTATGATTTTAGCCCTTGTTACCATTCCTGGCTTCACATCAGAGTGGGTGAATACAGATCCTTCAAAAGCACTGGCCTGCATGATACAAAAATGATAGATGAATGTTCTCACATCATTTAAGGCAACCTTATTTTGAGCAGTAACAAATATAGTCATATAGAAGATACGAAAAGCTAGAGGCCTTTCTATGCAATATCACAAATGCACTTTGTTAAAACAGAACTGCAAATATCTTCAATGCAAATAGAAAGCAACCCAATTTACTTCCAGGAAAAATATACTATAACAGTGCAAGTCATACATTCATTTCATTTGAAAAACCATAGTACAGCTTTATGAAATAGAAGAATAAGATGAAAAACCATAGGCTACCTTCAAAATCCCCGTGGCAAGCCCTTCCAAATGCCTATACCCAAGGATTCGAACACGAACACTACTTCCTTCCTTAAACTTATTCTCAAGCTTCCGTACCTCATCTTCGGCCACATCAGATACCTGTATCAACATAATTTTAATGTGTCTACCGCCAAGAAGAACTTAAGGATAAATAAAAAATATGAATTGATTTATTACAAAAGAGTAGTGACATAGAATATGTGAATGGACACATAAAGAACATACATTAACAAATGTAGGAGTTGGTAGCGGAGTAGATGGGATTTCAAGCAGAAGTCCCATGCCTCGATCTACCCTGACTACTTTTGCATTGTCATGAATATCTCCAACTTTAACACACTGCATTCAAACCAAAAATTAGATCTAGAAGGAGAAAGGCAGCAATCAGATGAAACCTAGACAGTAAACAATGAGCTAATTTATATGCTTGTGACTTCTCGAAGGATGAGTATTATAGCACCAAGTAGACCAGTTGAGCATGATTGCATGTACCACTATTAACAAGAGAAGCTCCACTTTGAAATCAAGATAATATTAGGTACAAAAAATGCATTATCATGCCCAGCCTTCAAGTCAGTGATTTTCAACTTTATTGCTTTATCAATGAAACCAGGAAGGTAAATGTTGATTCCCCAAACCAAAAGTACACAAGGCAAGCCTATAATATAACTTGTAAAAGCCCTAGCATTGCAAAGCCCAAATATGATTTAGTGCTTTGATCTATTATATTTGGTTCACATGCCTTGAAGTGAACCCCTATTTCTGGACATCCCAGCTCACTCAGTCCCAAAAATGGTTGAAGAGTGCAGCAAACAATAAACAAAGAGTTTGAACAAACAGTAGAGTCTTTGATAAGTAATCTCAAATTCCAAAACCGTGAGCAAAAATAAATTATCATGCGTCCAAAAAGACTTACAGATGGTGGTGAACTGTTGTGAACAAGATGTTGATTGAGAGTCAAACCAACAGCTCTTGTTGAGGGATCGATAAATAATATACGAGCATTGACCTAAACCAAAATAATAGCACTGTACATTAACGAAAACAAACAGATAAAAGCAACAGTGGTAGTGTGGCAGAAACATTGTTGGCTAACATGCAGATACAAATTAGAGCTGCAAAACCATGCACATTATATTGAAATACAAGAAGAAGAAAAAACAACTTAACGACAACCATAATACTATTCATGCAAAGCAACAAATCAATTAACTATGGGAAATGCACTCTTGGGTGCTGAGCATTGGATGACTCAAAGCATGAAGGCAATGCAAAAGGAAGTTAATGCTGAACTTGCGTGCTGAACAAAAGCACTGACAGATTGAGCAAGAAGTCAATACTGTGAAAATCAACAGAACAAAAGGTGTCCAGATCAGTTGAAGGATGACTTTGAATACACACCTTTTTATTCTTGGCATAATCAACCTTCCAATTTGAAGTAGGGAAAGTATTTTGTAAGTGAAACATATCAACCTGTAAAACAAAAATGAAGTACAAAAAAATATTGGATGTATAGGCAGGAGTAATGCATAAACTAGTGGATTAACTTAGTGGCCATGACTAGTTCTATCCATCTGTTATAATAACCTTCATGAATAGACAGCAGCAAACTTACAGTTCCAGTAAAGTATGTAAGGAATGATAACATTATCCCATTTTCAAGGGTCGACTGTACACGGGCATCCACCATCATGCCTGGGATGAGAAGATCAATTGAAATGCCCTTAAGATCCTTAGTCTGCATAAGAGAGTAACAACTAAATATTAAAACAGCACTATGACCATTGGAAAAAAAGAGACAATAGAACCTGAAGGAGATGATATAACTTTAGCATACCACACATTTAGACACTGTATCTGGGTCAGAGCTCAGATATACAACTTTCCGCGTTTTATCAATCCTTGTAACAACCCCCTGTAAAAATTGCCCAGTTTTCACTTCAGAATCCCTGCTCTCTAAAACAAAAAGAAAAGAAGAATAAGATGTTGCAGTAAAGATTATTAAATAAAGTATGCATTGTATGGGAAATAGTGGACATGAGGCTAATGACTTGCAACCATGTAACATGCTGCAGAGTAACTTAACTTATACTTACCAGCTTTGCTGTTCTTTGGCAAAAATCCCATAAAAGATGACAATCCAAAATGCAGAATGAAACCATGATCTTCAATGCTTTTGACATATGCAGTGAGGACCTGTAATCATAGAATGGTGGGCAGATAGGATTACCAATCAATAGAAACATATAAGCAAACAAGTTAGCACTGTGTCATTAGATCCTTGATACCTTTGAAAGATGCAAAACATGATAAGCTACTAATAGAGATAGATGCCAATGATCAATTTGTTCAAATACGAAATTTTGGTTCAATAATATCTTTCTGGAATATTATAATGTAGTTCAAGCTATCATTTTCTTTTCTTTTTCTTTTTCTTTTCCATTTATTTTCGGCTTGAGTAACACCAAAAATAATGACATGATGTCTACTCAAGCAGATTCAAACAAGGAGTCCATGAACTGCAGACACTCCACACTACAAAGCCCTATGCCAAAACAGTTGGGTATTGGTCCGACAAGATGATAATCCTGAGTGGATAGTACCCAAAAGAGATGATGTCTACTCAAGCAGATTCAAACAAGGAGTCCATGAACTGCAGACACTCCACATTACAAAGCCCTATGCCATAACGGTTGGGTATTGGTCCAACAAGATAATAATCCTGAGTGGATAGTACCCAAAAGAGACTGATTCTGAATCCTAGGATCTTTTCCCATCAAATAGTTTATACTTGAAGCAAATTTACCAAGTAATTGAACCGTAGATCATATATATCTATGTTCCCAACACAGACCCAGTTGGAATGAAAACAAAAGATAACAATATCTTTTCCATCTTTCCGGTTACAAATTGTTGCTCAAGATCTTTGTTCCAAACACAGACCGAACTAAAAGGGGAATCACTTGTGATGGACAATAGTTAGCAAACAAAAGTTTTTCAAAAGAAAAAGGCCTTCCTAGTTTTACCACTCCATATTCAGACGCTAGTAATTGCAAGTTATGGAAAAAATAAGCACCAGGTTAATCAGAACAGCTGCAGGGGGATAATAAAAATCATTGAGTGGAATGTTTGACTGGATATCAATGTGATTGCTGCATATTTGTGGCAGGACATTATCTTAGAGATACATAGTAGGGCTATCCAAGTCACTCTAAGCTTATATCAATAATTACAAGTTATATGAGACTACGTCATTAGACCTCATTATCCACCCTCATCAACACAGAAATTAAATTAAATCTACACTAAACCAGGCAACCAGGCCTTTGCCACTGCCAATTCAGTTAGCCAAATTGGATTGTTGAGTAGTAACAGAACCGTCCCAGGTATAAGATCAAATATTTAGAAGCCCACCCGGCATCAAGAGAGCAGACAAATCTTAGCATTGCATCTATAAACATGTAATCCACTAAACAAGTATATCAATGATTGTTCTTTACATATTTCTAAGTAAACTAGTATCCTAAATGAACCTGCTTCGAATCCAGTTTAAGTTAGAACGCACTCTCATTTTCAAAAATAATATTAATATCGAGCAATAAAAGGTTATCACAGTTCAAGCTAATCATTTAGTTGTCTTACCATCCCTTCCTTAACAGCATCCAACGAGAAGCCACTGTGCAACAATGAAAGGCGCAAAGAAAGCCAAATCTTTCTTTTCTTGTTATCATTCTTATCATCATCCATCTGCAACACAATGCATGAAACCAGCTGCCCTACATGGAATACTCTTGGAAGGCTACCTTCACCGTCCTAGTAAAGAGGAAAATAACAATAACAGAAGATTATTGAATACAAGCATAATAATTCCAGAGCTATGATTAAAAAAAATGTTAATACAAACAAGCTTATAATACCTCAGTTTGATCATTCAAAAAAGGATCAACCGCATCCATAGAACGTACTAATCCACGCAATCCTCCGGGAAGACCAATTACAAGGTCCTTCTCATTTACTTCAGCAACAACTCCCAAAAGCTTCATTCCAGGAGAAATGTTCTGTGCACAAATTACACATGAAAAACTTAAACACCACCAAAATATGAACAAAATAACTTGTTTCCCGTTCACAGTGGTTAAATTTTTGGTTTGGATACCTTCATAGTAATCTTATTGGCGAAACGAGGCAGCTTTCCGGTTATTCCATCGCCAAAAAGGGAACCTAGATCATCTCCTGATAATTGACTGCTCTTGTTTTGAAACTTCTTCCCCTTCTTATTCTTCTTATTCAAATATCTCTCCTCCCCCTCGAATTCTTCATCAACCTCTGCTCTAATTTCCTCTCTTTCTCTCTGACTCAACGAACTCTTTCCACCTTAAAAGGCAAGAGGTCAAAAAAATCAGTAAAACAGAAATAGTATCAAAGCGATTTATAAAAAAAAATCAAAGCTTAATTAATTATTCAATAGTCTCCATTCAAAATCAAGTTCAATTTTTCTCGGGAATCAAGAAGAAAAATCCAGGAGATTGAGAGACTTTGTTCGAAAAACCTCGAGGGAAGTCAGGGACGTCATCTTCAAGTTGCAAAGCAATGGACGCATCCTTTACGACGGCGTCGTTTGAAAAACTCTTCTTAATTTTTGTCTGCTTAGCTTTGAATTGCTTCTGTGATGCTTTGTTGAATTTCGGGCCGTCGTTTTGTTTTGGATTCTGTTGTTTTTTCTTCGAAGGAGCTGCCATTTTCCGTTACTTGCGTTAAATAATCAGCAACCCTGGCGGAGAAATAACAAGAAAAAATCCTCTTCTTTTCCTTTTGATTTTTTGAAATTGAGTTGGAACGGAGACGGTGACTGCGAGGAGAATCAGGGTTTTGAAAGGGTTTTTGGATTTCGAAGTGACGATGCTAATTATTACTAAGCCCTAGCAAATAAACCTCCGGGTCGGGTCGGATTTTGGGTGGTTTTTAATGGGCCGTGGTATATTAGCTGGTCGACTTTAAGCTAGTGGGCTTTATTCCGTCCAATCTTTCAGGTTCAATTTAATGTTTTTTATATATACAATTAAAAAAGAAACACTTGTGTATACATTCAATTAATAAATTAAAAACTATGTGTGTTAATCAATAAATAAATATATATTGATAATAAATAAAAATAAAAAACTCAAGAGTCAAATATAGATCAAGATATTTAATTTTACAGCTCATGTATTCTACACTGCTGTATTTAACAGCTTTTTAAATAAAAAATTTATTTAATTAACTAATAATGAAGATAGATAGATATAAAGTTAATTAAATAAAGTGATATAAAAATATATTATTCAATACTAAACTTATGAAAAATATTATATGAGAATAGGTACTTGAAGATATAAACTTTTTTTTACATAAAATATATCATACTAAACTTATTAAAAATATTATATGAGAATAGATACTTGAAAATATAAACTTTTTTTACATAAAATATATTAAGTGTAAATAAATAAAAAACTTACAAAATTATTTAATTAAATAAACAAAAAAAATTATTTCCATCAATGAATGAAAAAAACATCATTTGAAATAATTAAATATGTATTTGAAAAAATCAAGAATCCAGTTGTAAATTAAAATATTTAATTCCACAACAAGGATTATTTATCTGATTGTGTTCGGTGATTATATTAACCAAAATTATTTTTTATTTAATAAAATAATAGTGAGAATAAACACACAAATAAAATTAATGGAATAAAGATGGAGGAACATGTTGCATTGTTGCACTTATTAGAAATATTAAAAAAAAACAATTTTACTGTAATACCAAAGAGATTTAAAAACTGTTTGTTTTTTTATTTCTAAAACGTTTTTGAAAAAAATTTGAATTTAAAAAAATTGTTTGTTTTAATATATTAATGACACAAATAAATTTATTTAATTTAATTTTTAAAATAAATCATCACTACAATGTTCTTCCATGGGCTGAGAGATTTTATTTTTGAACGATTTAAATCAATGAGCTATGAACTGACCCTAATGAAGCGTCTATAGTAATCCAAGCACTAAGAGAGAAGCAACGCCTACTATTGACGGCTAGATTTTGGAAAACGGTTGCGGACTTTACAACACTGCGATGCATGGTAACATATGCTATGGAAAGAAGGTTCTCGAACCTCGATTTTTTTAGAAACGGCCCATCATCCTCGATAGTTGATACAGTTTGCTTCCCCTTGTTGCATTATTTCTCAAGGAAACCTCTGGAAAGAGAAGCAAAACCGACATCGTTTCAGGTACTTTTCTCTTTCTCTCTGCTTCTACCTCCCTTGATCGATGATATTTTCTCCAATCTTTATCTCTCAATTCTTCAATTAATCTTTCATTTTGTGTTTAGTCTAATTTTATTATAAATTATGAGAGGAGAGGCCAAGGAAAAGTTTGAAACTTTGGGTTTGTTTTTAATAGTTTTTTTTCTTAGAGGATCGGAGATTTATGAATATTGAAATGTATTGCCTTTTGTGTTTAATTTTAGTGGCTGTAAATTAAGGTTTTTCTTTGCTTGTTGCAGGCAGTGATATTTGTTGAAAATGAGGGGAAGAAGCTACAGTTACAGTCCCTCGCCCCCAAGAGGTTATGGGAGGAGACATAGGAGTCCTAGCCCTAGGGGTCGGCATGGAGGTCGTGGTAGGGATCTTCCTACCAGTCTTCTGGTTCGCAATCTTCGTCTTGATTGCAGGTTAGGCTTTTCTCATTGATTTCCTGCTGTTTGAATTCATGTTCTTGATGTTCATGTAGTCACCTGTTGCTTCACGTTTTGCGCAAATTTGGTTCCGCTTCAATTTTCCGCTGTGAATGTTGTCAACTATATCCATTTTATTAGTGTAATGGTGACCTCGCTTGGGACGAGATGTGTATAAAAATGTATACTGCCTTCAAATTTGCGGGCTACTCATCAATATATGATCATTACAGGGTCTTTGGAATTTATGCCAACAAAATGTGTGAGCGGTTTCCTTTTCTTTTTATTTTTGCAGGCCAGAAGATTTGCGAAGACCATTTGGTCGGTTTGGTCCTCTGAAGGATGTTTACTTGCCCCGAGATTATTATACTGGGTAAGATGAACCTCTTTTTACTCAAGGATGTAGCAGTTTTAAAGAGAACTACATAGTTTGCCCATAAGATATAGCAAATCCAGTAATCATGTCTTTAATTTTGTCACTCTATGTGTTCAATTTTGGTCTGCTTGTCTTTGATCTTCACGAATCTCAAAACTATTCAGTGTGGGATTTTTTCTTATTATGTGCTACTGGTTTATGGGAATTTGGTTGTTTTTATTGAAAGTGGTGAAGATGAGTGAAGGCAAGAATGAAGTAATAAGAGTGAAGGCAAGAAGGAAATAATGGGAGTGTCTTGAAGACATTCAAGTAATAAGAGTACTGTGCATGTTAATGTGCATCAAGGTTGTGAGGAAGGTGGGTTTGAATACGTTCTGAAGAAGTTGAAGTGTTGAAGAATATCAACGCAATTAAAATTTGGCTTCTACAAGGTTAGCAGCCATACGATCATTTCATTTCAATGGCATGAGTGTCAGCAAGTGCTTATCATGATCTTCCACATCAAGCCTGGAGTCGGGATCCTGTCTTTGGCAGTCAGGACACCTGTTTATTTTTATTTGTTTGGAATCACTTTGCTGTGTTGTCTTTATGTTTTTGGTTGCAGGGAACCTCGTGGCTTTGGATTTGTCCAATATTTAGAACCAGCCGATGCTGCAGATGCTAAGCACCACATGGATGGTGAAATTCTTTTTGGACGGGAACTGACAGTTGTTTTTGCTGAGGAAAATAGGAAGAAGCCTGCAGAAATGAGGGCAAGAGATCGTGTGAGGTAACTCTGGTTATTTAAACTCAGTCTGCATTCATTGAATATTGATGCATTGTGAGGAAAATTGGATTTGAACCTTCTTTTCATGCAGACTGATACAAGAGAGTTTTTTTCTAAAAAAAAAAAATCTTATACTTTATATGGTTGCTGTTGTTAAAACACCAACACCATGAATTTTTGGTTGCCCATTAGTGTGGGAGTATAAAGTGCTACTTCAAAAAAATTTAAAGAAAAAAGAAAGGTCTGAAGGTTAAGGTATCTAGTATTGCTGTCAGTTTTGATGACTGCAAAGCTAGGTCTTGAGTTGTTAATTCATGCACAATTGATTGTCAGCGGCGGACGATACTCTGATCGCAGGCGCTCTCCATCACCAAGCTATGGACGGAGTTATTCTCGCAGCCCTGTGTACTCTCCTTCCCCCAGGCGAAGACATTATTCAAGGTCAGCTCTTATTTTAATGAAGTTGGACCTTCTTTCCAGTAATATGTGATGGGTTTGAAAAAACATTTTTTACTCGTATATTTCTGCAATCAATACAGATCTGTTTCTCCTAGAGATAGAAGGTATAGAGACCAAACCCACTCAAGGTCTCCGTATGGTTCAAGGAGCCCAGTTAGGAATCGTAGCAGAGCCTAGAGTTGTCTAGGTGATTATTAACATTGGCAGCGAGTAAGAGACCTAGCACCAGTTACTAGTTGAGTTTAGTGATGTATTGGTATGGGCTGATTGTGGATTTTCTAGAGTTGGCTGCTAGATAGAATGATGTTATATCAGATGCATCGTATAAACTCAGTTTAAGTATCCATGGCTGCCGATTGTTTGCACTTTAACCCTTATTCTCATATGGTCTGTGGAGGAATATCTATAGATGTGCTATGCCATTGCTTTTCACATTTTGCTTTTCACAGTTTCGCATTTACTAGATATGTGACTTGTGCTCCCTCCCTCAGTGTACAGATAATTCACTTGTAATATGTAGGTTTTTGTGCATGTATTTTATATCTAATTCTTTCAAGTGTAAATAAAAAAGTTAATACATTTATATAATAAAAGAAATTGAGAATTATGTGTGAATAAATTAAAAATAAAATAAATGATAATTAAAAATAAAACTATAAAAATCAAGAGATAAGAATAAATATTTAATCGTTCCAGATAATTTGTTTATTGAGTTTGATAAATTTTAATGAATTAAAATATTTTTTTAATGAATTAAAATATTTTTTTAATGTATTAAATAATAAAAAAAATAGATGCATATTAATTTAATTGAATAAAATAAAATAAAATCATGTAAGACTGTATGTATTAAAAATATTATATAAAAGTAAATATTTGCTATTTTAAAAATAATGTTTATTTATGCAATAATGTAAAAAAAGTATTTTGAAAGCTAAACACAATAATTTATAAAAATATCTATAAAAAAATAACTAAATGGTAATTTAAAAGGTAAACACAAAATAATTTATAAAAATATAAAATTATTTAAAATCTGAATGATATTATGTAAAATATAAAATTTTAAAAAGATATCGAAGCTAATTTAAAAAAATAGCATTTGTTAAATTTCAAAAAGATATTAAAAAATATCAATAAAAAAAAACATTGTTAAAAGAATAGCTTGAGTATTGTGAGTATGGGTGAACCGAAAAACCGAGAAAATTATAAAAACCTTAAGAAACAGAATCATTAAAAAAAATTTATTAGAATTTAAAAAAAAACAAACTTTCGGTCTAGTTTGATTTTGATTTTATAAGATTAAAACTGGTAAATTAAACCGAATCAATTAAAATTTAAAATTAAAATGAACGCAACCTGCAACAATGCCCTGTGAAAAGAATGATGTTTCGTCTTCCTACAGACTTATAAAACACACCCATATCATTTCACAGACCTCACAATATCGCCCTTCCAAAAATCACATGTCCCTTTCTATCTGATTCTTCATTTTCGAAGATCATCACTGCCTCTTAGATAGATAGATCCATTCAGAGATAGAGGGATTGAG
>CM055441.1:4964265-5031131 GCA_029228465.1 Salix viminalis | reverse complement strand
ATATTATGAAATGCTAGATTTAACAACTGTAACTTCATATCCATGGATAAGAAATGAAGCTGATTCTGAAGCTGAACTTGGATTAGCGAACATACATAAATCAGCCATGCATGAAAAGCTAAGCCACTTTAGCTTGGCTTTGGTTCCTATTCACAAGAACAAGGATAAGCTTCGGCACATAGCTTCTGTCAGAAAATAAAATGCAGGGATTTTGTCATGATTTGATTTCCACGTAGCATCATCTCTTCCTGCGTACTGCTGTTTTCATGGTGCTTTAGAGATCTAAATTAAACCAACTAATTTAAATTAACATTAAAATAAATAAGTAATTAAGACGTCATATTCAAAAACCTACCTGCACCGATCATGCAAAATAAGAAATTGAAGGAAGGAGAGGGAGAGACTTCACTGAGATCCAATATAATAACTCAATTGATTAGCCCATAATGGTGCCAGCTACAAGAGTAATTCCAAAAAAAAACCACATCCCATGATCCTAAACGAAAAAGAAGAGGCTAGAAAAAGAAAGCAAAATAGAAAACCCTAATGCCTGGTCTCGTCCTGCATGCCACGAGGATAGCAGCCATTGCAAGCTCAAACTCGATACCTCCTTGCCTTGGAGCTTTCTCCAATTGCTCAATTTATAGAACATGTCTATGACACTATGATATGATGGTTCATAGCCGGGACTGACCTAATCTTGTACAAAAAAATAAATTGTAGTGATCTAACCAAAACCCTTTTTAGTGACTGTAATATAAGCCAAACGACCATGTACTATATTATTAAAAGTGTCTTTTTCGCTCTACTGACAAGTTGTTGGGAATTTGTATTTTTCAAAATTGGCATTTTAAATAATAAAATAAAACATTCAAAATATTATGGTAAAATAGTATAGATTGTTATTAAAAAAAACTCAAGATTTAAATTTTTCACTAATTGAAAATGCAAAATTTCAAAAAAAAAAAAAAGTCTTCAAAGATATATACATCCAATTTTCATTTATGACACCATTAAAAGATTTCGGCAAAACAAATTTAATTACACTAAAAAAGTTTGTAAGTGGTAACCAAAATATATGAAATCTGGGGGTGTTTGGGAGGGCTTTATAAAAGCGCTTTTGAAAAAAAAATGAATTTTTTTTATTTTTATTTTTAAGTTTAAATTAATAAAATTTGGAGTTTTTAGATCATTTTGATGTGCTAATGTCAAAAATAATTTTTAAAAAAATAATAAAAAATAATTTTAATGTATTTTTGAACGAAAAATACTTTCAAAAACAACCACAACCACAACCACACTCTCAAACGAGCACAAAAAGTCATCAAAGTTCATCAGAACGAGTTACAATTTTCGTTAGAAGCAAGTGAACCACCCACCATTTCTAGTCTTCTAGACAACAAGTGTGACTCACTCTAACATTATTAATTATCTTACTTTATATTATTGAATTTGTCTCGTTGAAATAATTTCTTTGTAGTACTGATAATGTCACAATTCATCTCCTTTTTTCTTATCATAATTTATATAGTTTATTTTACATTTAAAAAAAAAAACATCATGTTTTTTTAATCGTAATAAGTATGAATATTGCATTGTTTTAATAGCAACAGCCACTATTTCACCTATTTTTTTCAAACTTTATTATTTTGCTGCTGTTTTAATAAATAAAAGCGTGTTAATAAGAAGAAAAAAACCCTTGTTAAGAGGGCAGCATGGGTTCAAATATGATGATGTATGGATGGAGCCACATGATCTGAATACTAATAATGATCACAGCTCCGTACGTATTTCTTCGCACAGGAGGGTTCTGTGGATTCATAGCCATGCACAGTGCAATCAGCATCTATCAGCATAGCTTGTTTTTTCTGCAATCAAACAAAAACTTATTTGATTAGCTGAATATTTTTTGTTTTTTTTGCATTAAACACTGTATATATTTACATTTCAAACTTTGATTTCATAAAATCTAAAATAATATATATATATATATATATATATATATATATATATATATATATATCTCACAAAAAAAAACACAAACACAATATCAGATACACAGTAAAGCTCATCATTTGAACCAAAATTTGGTGGGGGGCTGGCATTAAGAGGTAATTTTTGGAGCGCGGTAAGCAATTCCAACGTAAACCGTGACTGGCTGATGTGTGTTCATAGAGGTTTTACCATCTACCTGGAAAGAATTGATGGTTTCTTGCGAGAACTCCTGCGAGAACTCGTGGCCTGTGCTCTCTCCAGTTGTCGTTTCAAATTAATAAAGAACAGAACAGACACAGGCAATTAGTAATGGCCTCCTCAATTTCAGTGCCGACTGATCAATGGGGTACTCGTACTACATTAGACGACAGGGCGGTAATGCATCCATGTGAAGTTTTCTCATCTGATCAATCATGGCTCTGGTCAAGCGAGAGCTCCATTTCCAGAAATTTTGAATTCAAGATTGGAGTTTGCTGCTGTCGTGGCAGATGTTTGTGGATTTTTCTTTCATGGTTTGGGTTGATTATTTTGGGCATGTTAGGGAGAGCTGTTGCGGTAGCTTTTCAAAGTGCTTTTCGTGCTAAAATATATCAAAATAATATTTTTTTATTTTTTAAAAATTATTTTTAACATCAGCATATCAAAATGATCTAAAAACACACAAACATATTCATTTAAAATGAATTTTTTTTCTTACCAAAAAGCTGCGGCACAGCTGGATGAAACGCCGTGCCAAACAACTTCTTTGTTAGGATTCAAAACCTCTTGATGATTTATTGTGTAAATGAGGAGCTAGAAATCATATATATGAATACGAATACTGTCATGGTTAAACTATATAAACTTAAAAATAAGAACAGGAAGTAAACCTCATTGAACAATGATGTTCAAAACCCGCAATTCTTTTATTATTTAAAAACCTTATTTCAATTAAAAAAAACTCATCTTGAACCTCAAAGCAGCAAACTTTACCATTTTTTCCCCTTCAAAATGGGTTCATAGTAAAGATTAGGCTTAAATGGGTGGGGGAAAAAGGGATCTCTAGGGCTCCACCAATACCTACTAGAATCAAGAAAAGGACAGTGATCTTCAAGCAGCTTGTCTTTTAAAAGATGCGATTAACGTCGTGTTTTTCATTCTTTTTCAAAAAAAAAAATGAAAAAAATTATGATTTTTTTTATTTTTATATGATGATTTTAAAAATATTTTTTTAAATATAAAAAAATATTATTTTAAAATATTTATAAAAAAAAAAAACTTTAAAAAACAATCTCACTACACTACCAAACAGGCTCTAAAGGTAACTATGCGATGTATTTCTCCCTGCAAAAACTTAATGGCCTACTGTGCTTGTTTTATTGCCCTTTGTGTTTTTTTTTTTTCATTGCTCGAGTGGTTAGTAGTGTTAAAGGTAACTATGCAATGTATTTTAAGTTGCATAATAAGGATTTGTTTAATAAAATTCTAATGTTAAGGGATAGTTTGTTATTTTATCTTGTTGAGCATGTTTAGAAAGCTACTATGTGGGATGGTAATTTTTGAATTCCAATTACTATTTTTAAAGGTCAAATTCAATAAAAACATTAAGAAGTTTTATCTCAAACATTTAAATTAAGAAGTTTTATCTCAAATAGTTATTTCAGGTTAGAGAGGTAAAAAGATGGCAACATAAAGCAATTTTGTTAAGAAAACAATTCAAAGTTCGATGCCACTATGATCATAGAGCAATGCTTATAGAGATTTTCTTATGGTCTAAAGAAAATTGGAGCATGATGAAATATGAGATCACTAAAGTAAATAAGGGAGTTGATCTTATTGATGAACAAAAAAAACCCATTGATTATAAGAAACTCAGGGACCTGGAGGCAAAAAAACTATCTTTTTAAACCCCGAGAAATAAATGTAGTTGTAAATTATAAGCTAAATAAATGAAAAAAATAAAAGTGAAAGAATTCACGTACAAATTTAAATAAAATGACATTTCAAGGATATAATGTCCAGACGAAATATTCAAGATATCATAGCTTTTAACTTGGAATTAATTGGAGTTAATTTTAAATTAAATAAATGAATTAAAAGGAAAGGAAAAATAGATATATAATAGGTTAAGAGGGTGGAATTGAAAGAAATGTTCAAAGTTGTGATTTAATTATAAGAGGAAAAGATATAGGGGTAAAAAGAAAATATTTAAAGAAAATACGGGTCTAAGTGCAAAAAAAAGAAATTAAGAGGTATAAATACCCCTTTCTTTTGCTCTTAAGTTCGATAGAATGAGTGGAAGAACAAGGGGGGAGATTTTGAATTTTTTCTTGTTGAATTTAAGAACAATTTCAAACAAAAAAAGATTAAATGGTACCAAAATATCAAAAACACAAGGATTGAAAGTGTTATTGGAAGAACAAATTAGAGAAAAAAGGGAAGATCGAGGTCGGCAACAAAGAAAGAAAAAAAAGAAGGGAGGAGATTTTGATTCCACAAGTAATTAGGATTTTAAATCTTTCTTGGTATGGTATTTCTTATATGCATATAAAATTTCTTAATTTTATTGTTAAATTTGCATGACTTCCTTTATGAGATTAGGAATAAGGCTCTTGAAAACGTTTCGAGAGAAATGTGGGATTTTATGTAATTGATGAATGTGACATGAAATGAGATGAAATAGAAGATAAATAAAAAGGGAAAGAGGAGTCCCCTAGAAAAGTTCATGGTCGACCATTAGAAGGGAGATATTATATATTTTTGCAAAATATTTATTGTATGTATTGTTTTGGAAGTGAATGTTTGTGTAATGAATGAATTAAACATGGAAATAATAAGAAAAGTCTTGTTTCTTCAAGGCCAAGTTTTCAACCAAAAGTGTATAAAAAGGGAGATATTGAAACTTCTATTTAGTTTGTTAATGTGTGTTTATATGTGGTGAAGTAGTGTGGTTAAAAAGTTGAGATAAATTAGAGGAAACAGAGTTAAGAGGGGGGATATGTATATCAAGCAAAAACTAACAAATTAGACAAATTCATATCTTGATTTACGGAGAGAATCTAATAGGGTAATTAAGGGAATTACGATCATTTTTTTCTTATTAGTTGTAGTTCTAGTTGTTTAGCATCCAAAAAAATCACATTCATTTAATTTGAAATTTTAGAATTCAAGTTATGAGTCACCCAACATGATTCTACACAGCAAAATATATCATAAAGGTTGGGGGCATAATTGGTTTTTTCTCCTTTTAGGGAAATTGTAGCCCTATATTTTAGCTTTTCAATGAGATCAACCTCAAAACAGAGTTCTATAACACCAGGTATAATGACAAATCTTGGAAGATGTCGGATTGCAACCTCTCTGGTAGATTCGAGAGGGAAAAAAAAGAGAATGTCATGAAGTGACGAAATTAGACACGTTAAAAAAAACAAGATATGATCAAAATTAGGTATTTATAATAATTTTTGATTGGATAAAATAAAAAACGATGCAAATTAAAGGCTTATTGGATTGTTTTTGGTGTGGTTATTGTGAATTGTGTCATTGAATGAGAATAATTTATGAGAATTATCTGTAATTGCAAGAGGAACCACGAGTGTAATGCAACAGTAGCAATAGGGGACCACGAGCACTAGCAGGGTATCCATAATAGGTAGGTGATTCATGCTTAAATCTTTTGATTTAATTTTTTTAATGTTAATGCGTGAATTATGCTTAATGCCTTAGTGAAAATTTGAAAAGATATGATTTCTCAATAAAAATATTTAAGACATGCGTGTCAAAGAAGTTAGTTTGTTGTGTAAAATTGCTAGGTTTTGTGGATCACCGATGTAGACACTATCAAATAAATGAAACATGGTATTGACTAGAATACATTTAGTGTATGTTAGGATTCTAGATAAAAGGATTGTAAAAAAATACTAGCATATATTTTAGTAAATGTTAGGATCCCTAATAAAAAGATTGTTATAAATGATTGTCATACATTCAGTGCTTATCAAGATATCAGGGATGAGGATCATTATGCATAAGCTAACATACATCTTATTGATTTAAATAATGTTTTAAATTGATTTTGTTTTATTATTTCACCTCTTTTGTTTTTTTTTTCAATTAAATTTTATCTTCATTCTTTTTATTACTATTTGTTTGTTTTGGCACCTTATTTAAATTGGTTTGTAAAAAACTTCTTGGTTGAACTTGAATTCAAGAAATCATGAGAGTTTTAAAGATTTAGCTAAGTTTAGAAAGTTTGTTGCAGTTTTAGTTTTTTTCTTCTTTATCTAAGCTATTTTTTCTCATTTTTTCCTTCAATTATTCAATTAAAGACTAAGTTTTATTTTTAAAAAACTCATTTTATGAGATAATTCTTTAAATTGATATTTTTTCTTCTTAATTCTGCCCTTCAATATTTGAAATTATTTTTCAAACAATTTTTAAGAGTTTTATTATTTTCATATTTCATCCCCCTTTAGTTTTTTCAATACATTTAAATTTTTAGTTCACAATCTTATAATTGCTATTTTTTTCAAATAAGTTTTTTATTTATTTGATTTCTCTATGATATTTCACTAATTTTAAAAATTATCCAATTTTCTCAGATTTTTTTTATTCCTCTTGAGTTTTCTCAATTGGGTCTATAACCTCAATAATGTTTTTCAATTTCACTCTCTTTCATTTTTCAAATTTTGTTCTTATTCTTATTCTTAATCTTTTTATTGTTATTTTGATTTATTATTTTTAGATTTGGTTTTAGAATTTCATCCTCTATGAATTTTTTCTACCAAATTTGATCCTTATTTGTATATTGTTGTCTTTTTTTTATTTGGTAGGTTTTTTGTATTGATGTTTTTTTTACAATTCCATGCTTCAAAATTAAATTAATTATAAATTAAGATTTTTTATTCAACATGAGTCTAGGGTTTTATGAGTTGCAAGTTTTTTATATTAAAACAAGTTTAAGAGATATGCCTAAGTTTACTTCTTTTTTAAGTTGATGTTTATTTTTTTTGTTTTTTTTTCTTAAAAAGATTTTTGTGTTATATATTATAGTTTTTCTTTTATGAGGTTAGTCTCGATTTCATGACCATAGTCATCACGTTTAAAGCTAACAACAATTGATTTTTGTTATTTTTTGTCATTTTGAAATTGATTTATTTCAATTTTATCATTTAACATTTGATGATTGAAAATTGACCGTCGTGTTTTCTATATTTTATTTTCCTTTATATTGTGTTATCTTGATCATATGCATATAATCACTAGGTTAACAGGTTAACCTAGATTGATTTAATTTTTTTATTCTTTTTTTTTTTAAAAATTATTTCTTTATTTTTATGATTTATCATTGTTTGCTTAATGATTGAATTTCATGAAATTATTCAATTTGTTTTCAAACATGGTTATTTTGGTATCACAACTAGGTTAGAGAATTTGCATCTAGATTGGGGGAGGCCTAGATTGACTTTTTTCAGCCTTCTTCTTTAATTATATATATTTTTCCCTTTGAATTCAACTTACGATGTGGTCGGGGTATATCACCTCGTGGTGCTGGATATAACCTTCGGCCAGGTAACTTAAGCTCAATATATTCCACCTTTTATTTCTACAAAGGCTGTCAATTTATTTATTTTTTTATCTAAGTTACCATGATGATCTCATTTCCCCAGAATTCTCTGGATCTACTTTTGTTATTTTTATGCAGGATATCAGCTTGGAGTTGATTGCTAGAGCACATCAGCTTGTCATGAACGGATTTAATTGGGCCCATGTAATTATCAATCTTAAAACGCAAGAAACTTCTGTTGCTTGAAAATATGTTAAAACAATATACTTTTTATATAAATTTACATTACGAAATAAAAAATTTGATTTTTTTAAATATTTTAAAACATGAAAATAAATAGATATTAAAGTGGTGAAATTCACCTTTGAACCGTCTCAAAATTCCGTGTCTGCTTTTACGCCTGTTGAACCCAAACCCGCAAGAACGCAAGTAGAGGGCACAGGCTGCAAATAGAACAATGACAAGATCTTGCAGGCAGGAAGAGTTGCCCAGCAAGAGATGAGATCATCGATGACAAGAATTATATTATTATATACAAGATCATGGAATGTTACATTCTCGTTTGAGCAAGTTTACGACAATATGCCTCTACAGAGACAACGATGTAAGGGATCATTACAACCTCAGATACGAGAAGATAGAGGGAACAAGATCTACGACAGACCAAGCGAGGCCTGAGTATTGGAGGAATCTGATCCCCGTGTCAACGTCGAATGTGTCCTGAGATGAGAAAAATAATAGCTTCATAGCATAACCTGATTGCTTAATCTTTTCAGATTCTTTACCAGTGACCGATCCATTGAGCATGGGGATGTATCCGGTTGATTTTATAGGGATGCCCAGGGTGTTTGATACGACAGGAAGGATCCATTTAGCCAGGGCCTTGCTGCAGTACTTCACTATGAGTATTGTTGGTAAACCCACGAGAACTCTTCCGATAAAAGCTAGGATGGTGAGTTGTGGTGTAAATATGTGTGGCACTGCTTCATGGTGGAACTGGTGGTATGTTTGCTGGACTCCAGCCACCTGAAAAGTATTGCGAAATTTTGTTCAAGAAAGTTGTGTTTACGTAGCTTGTTTCATAACAATAATGAAAAGCTACTTCAGACTTGACAATTGAAGTTTAACAAAAACCTCAACGACATGTGCAACTTAAACAAAAATAAAATAAAATTTCGGCGACATCCATGATCTGCTTCTTAACGTTCAAATTCACAAGAATCTTCCAGCAGGCTCACAGCATAAAATGCAAGACTGTTCTTTGTTTTAGCATTTATTTATGGCAAAACCATAGCTCTGGGGGATCACACTACAACACTGATAAGTGGCATGCCCATACAATCCCAAACCTTTCTCATCAAGAGGCATATTTCACCACATAACCACGATTATATCAGAAAAAATCATTTCAAAGGATAAGACAGTGCATGCGAGAAGACTTCATCATGACGATACAGGAGAGATGAACTGTAAACAATTTTAGGAAGTTGATACTTCGTATTTGGTGCTTCATTATTGAATAGCAGGACTAGCTTATATTATAAATTGCCATATTCTATTCCCTACAAATTCTACTTGCTGTCTCTTTGATCTCGGAATTCAGTTTGTAATGCATGTTATCACATGCAGCGTGCCTTTTTTCCCTCTATTTTCTTCCCATCACATGCACCCAGACATTTTCTCTCTCTTTTCCATATCCTAAATGATTCTGTGCTTGCCTTAAAGAATTTACTTGAAGATGTACACAGCACTGATTCCCAACATCAATTTCCTTGGCATTGTGATTGCCGATATGCATAAGCAATCTCTTATATTGTCATCATGGATGTGAGAGCCATGTAGATTATCCACTTACCTTATAATTTGTCCCTTTTTGCTAGACCATTCTAACCCCCTTTCCATGCTTAGGCAATTAGGTTCAGACCGCCTCAAGCCTCCACCTCTCTTTCCTATTCCTCCTCTCTTCACTATCCTATACTCACTTTTTTGGTCCATGCCAAGATAAGTAATGGTCTAATAACTTTTGCCTTCCCTTTTACAAATAATGAGCAGAAAGATTATGGTAGAGCTAATTAGCCTCCTTTGCTAAATCTATTTTCTTCTATGCACGGAACACAGGTTCACCAGTGAGATTTATTTTTCCAATATTTATTAAAATTAATCAAAATGCCTCAAAGTTTCCATTATTTCTCCTTTCAGATGTCCTGTCCTCTCAAGTCTCAACAATGTAGGCTTTCGACTCTCCCTATTTCAAAGAAAGATGAGAACAAAACATGTAAAAGGGAATGACGTCCCAGTGCATGATCTTTGATATATTTTGGTGACAGAAAAAGGCATACAAGCTAACACAATAACCCATAGTTAATTGGGTGAGTGGTTGCTTACTATTCCAAATGCAACACCAGTGAAGGCTGAGTGGAACTCAAAGCTTGGAGTTGGAAGTTCTGGAGTCGGATAAGCAAACAGCAATAAAAAGCTTAGGAACGCCCAGAAGGTCGTAACTGCAATTGAAATAACACATACAGAATGAGAATACAATGCTTGTGAATTTATCTAGATTTAAAGTTTCGATGCTAGATACAAATAAACTCAACCAGGTCCCACCTTATGTTAAACAATGCTGCTAGTATTTGAACATGGATCATGTGTTCATATTATATGTCCTTTGAGCGTAGGCGAGGTTAAAGTGGACACAAAATTCATAATTCAAGCACTAAGGAATCATCCCCTGTAACCTAAACAACCCCAGTCAATTATTAACAATATCCTGAGTCATGATTCAGTTAAAAGACATGTATCCTAGAGGGTAGATAATTAGAACTCTCAAACAGTCTTCCTATTTGTCAAATGCTTAATGTCCTGTTCATCAACTTAATATTTCTAAGAGTGGCTTCTGCAATTAACTCATAAAAAAATTTGAAAACAACGAATGCCAGGAGAGTGAGATTACATACCATTTTGTCCTGAGACTATGAAACTGTCGACATAATCATGGACAGATAGCCAAAATGCAAGGATTGCAAAACCAATGGCAAGACCAGCTATGATATCGATTACACTGTGCATTCCCAGGTAAATTCTTCCTGCCAAGGAATGAAACAAATTTCATTTTGGAAATCAAAACAAGGGAAAACAGATAATATGCCAACTTTTGAAAGACAGCAACACTTACCTAAACCAGTGAGAAAGACAATCAAGCAAACAATGGCAAGTCCGGCAAATTTCAAAGAGGCATCTTGATTTTGGGAGTAGGATAGGACATAGTGCAATAAGTATCTGGCAAATTATTTGAAGAGGGTTTATTTAGGATAATAGGAAAGCTGCAGAATGTTCAGGTCAAAATTCAAAACAATATAATAACCTCATTTGAGTTTTTGAGGAGACAACAACCAGCTATTTAATATAATACTCAAAACACAGCTAGAACCTTGACAAAATTCAAAATACGAGACAGAAAAAACCCAGCTTTATATCAATAAGTAAGAATCAGGAACTACGGAAGCATACTGACTATTCTTGACTAGGGAAAGAAACAACTTCACTACTTTATAGGAATATGGATAAATCCTAAAAAACTAGCTACAACTATTCTTCAATTACTAACATAACAGTAACCGGTATGATGCCTAGTAAATCCCATGACACAGTTCAAAAACCACATAGCAAAGATGATCACAAAAGGAGGAAGATGAATACCCAGATAAGCAAATTGTGTTAAGAGTGTGGGAAGAAGGCAATCCATATTCCAAAGCATGCTCCTCCTCATCTTTCGTGGCGGTCACTCTCTTAACAGGAGGAGAACTGGGCCTAGGAGCTGATACCACATCCTATTAAAAAGAAAACATCAACAACGAACCATTAGAATTAAAAAAAGAAGAGAGAGCCTGTAGCCTTATAGTTCATCTTCAAAATCAAAGAACACAACATCAGGGGAAATGGCATGGATCAGGTCTGAAAGAAAGCATATAAGTACCTTGATGCAGTTTCCTGAATAATCACAGAACGCCATTAATAGAGTCATTTGCCTAGCCAGTTTACCATGTCCACTCTACATGGTAAACCACGCAATTACCAACAAAACTACCATAAACATCCAAAATAACCACAAGAAAAAAAGAAATAAAGCATACCCAGAAGAGAAAAGGAAGAAAAGCAGTGTAGAAAGGCACAGAAACAACACAGGACAATCCGGAGAATAAGGCATCCAAAAATCCATGCTGATATTTCTGAAAACAAAAGCAAAAATTAGAGAGGGAGGGAGGGGGGGAGATAGCAACATAAATGAGAGGGGAAAAAAAGAGTGAGAATAAAAAGAACGCAACACACAGAATTAAAAAAAAGGGTTCTCTTTACGATGATGAAAAGTTAGAAACCTGGATCTGGAGACTGATAAGAGTTTCAGAGATGACATGGTGAGAAACCCATGGTTGGATCAAAGTTCTAAGCTTTTGAGTGACATTAAGACATGAAGATATAAAAATCCATGAAACAATCCCACAAAGTGTCAAACCTTGCCACAATGCTATGCTCTCCATTAATTAGTCCCTGTTTCTTAAAATCCCTCAAAATGAGGGATCAGAGAAAGCAAATAAAAAGGAAAGGAAAGGAAATAATGGTAGCAGCGGCAAAGAAGACCTTGGACTTGGGAGGTCGCAGCTCTTGACTTTTCTTTGCTTAATTATTTATTGAAAATAATGCATTTGGTGTCTGTGAGCTTTCCCGTGCACGTAGCCGACATGGCATTGGTGGATTCGTGTGGCGGATGTACGAACGGCAAACACGTAAACGAACATTCTAAGAACGCCATGGTCCAAACCAAAAAAGTTGAAAAGAGAGAGGAAGAGATTGGATAAATTAGACAATTGGCATACAGAATAAAATAAAATAAAAAGTAAATTAATACGGTAGAAAAAAATATGATGAAATAATTAAATATTGTATTTTTAAATCCCTGTATCGATTCAACCTTGAAAAAGTCAATCACTATTTTTTTTTTAATATGTGTCATTATTCTAATATGATTTATTGAGATGATATTTTGGACAAAACAACTAACGGGATGTTTGAGAGTGTTGTTGTGTTGTGGTTGCTTTTGAAAATACTTTTTGTTTAGAAATATATTAAAATGATATATTTTTTTATTTTTTTAAATTATTTTTGACATCAGCACATCAAAATGATCTAAAAACACCAAAAAAAAATTCATTTAAAATAATTTTTTTTTCTTCAAAATTTGGCCAAATAGCGGTTCAATCGCTTAGCCAAACAGGCACTAAGTGTCTCAACAAGTCAGATGTGAATGAAATATATTTTTTTTTCAAATAAAACTTGAATCATGATTTGAGAGTTTTAAAAAAATTAAATTTGCTCTAAGTTGTAGATCAATGTAAGCTTGGGTTTTGATCACCTGTAAAATAAGGTTATTTTATATGATTTTCAATTTCGGAATATTAACTCTTTTATATTGTTCAATCATGCTTGTATTAGAGTTTTATATGGGAAGTTATGCATGTTTTATTTTATATCTATGTGTTTTTTTTTTAAGTTAAAAACATGTATGGCTTGTTATTTATCTAGTTTTTTTTAAGAAAGTTATTTATTTGGGTCTTAATTATATTATTTTAGTGTTTTCTAGCCTTAGACGGTTGTTCGAAGTATATAGTGATGTTTTAGACTAAGTATTAAACACTCTTAAAAGAGTATAAAACTTTTGAACTTTTATTTAGAAAAGATTTTTTTGTTTATTTTTCTATTACTTGTACTGGCTATGGAACAAACTACACTTATCATCTTAATCATGAAGAGTTTAGTGTCTATTTAGGAGTGTGGTTGTGGATGTTTTTGAAAGTGCTTTTCGTTCAAAAATACATTAAAATTATGTTTTATTTTTTAAAAATCATTTTTGACATCAGCACATCAAAATGATCTAAAAACACCAAATTTTATTAATTTAAACTTAAAAATAAAAATAAATTAAAAGCACTTTTAAAAAGCCCTCTCAAACACCCAGTATCTTGAAATTTCTTAATTACGTATCTGACTTATTAAAAAGTTTCATTCAAATTCATTTTTAATTTGAATACAAAAAAATGTAATTGACAACCTACACACTAAGAAAAATCACATAACCAAACCAACTTTCCTTCATCTTTATATCGTATTGCTAGTTTGTTCGGGTTAGAAACCCACTGCACATCAATTTTATTTTAAAATATATATCAATTCCATATTTTTTATAAAAAAAAAGTTTGATAATTCTCATTATTAATGTTTGCCTAGCTTTCGCATTGTTTACTTTATGATATGAGAAACATATAGAAAATATTGATTACTTTTTTATCATATAAATTACTTAAGTAATTTGAAACATGTGTACCTTTTATTTTATTTTAAAATGTATTTTCAATTGTATATTTAATCAAATACCTTAGCTTTTCCTTACCATTACAAAAGCTATCACACTCTAAGCTTCACTAATTTTAAATTTTGCATCATATGCTACCATTATCCTGTAAGACCTTTTTTGGAGTTGCAGTTGAATCGATTTTTCATTAAAATTAAATTATTTTTTTGCTTTAAATTAAGTTTTAAAGTGTTTTTTGCTTTAAATTAAGTTTTAAAGTGTTTCTGGATCGTTTTGATGTTTTGATATTATTTTTTTAAAATAAAAAACTATATTATTTTGATATTTTTCTAATTTTTTTTTTTGAAAAAACAACATTTACTACACTCCTAAACAAGCTTTAAATCAATGACACACTTATAGAGCAGACATAGTAATGTAAATACCAATTATATATGAATACTCATCAAATTTGGATTCACTTGATCAAATTAACAATTTCCATGTGATGTATATATGATGTTGGTTATGTATCACTAACAATTAATTAAAATTAAAAAGGTAAGGCAATGAAATTTTTATTGTGTCCTCTGTACATAAATCATTATCCACTATAATAATATAATTATCATTTTGTCATTCTAAAACAAATAAATGAACTACTATATAGGGGTAATATGATCTTTTCACAAGGTTTATTAATAATTTAGATTAATTGAAAGTAGATTGACCTTTTCAATTTATTGAAGCACAATACAATGACTAGTTTGATCCAAGGTTGTTAATTCGTTTTGGTTAGTGTTTTGTTTTCTCAATTGGAATGAAATGTTTTGGTTTCGGAGCATTTCAACGCGTCGTTTCGGGGTTAAACTGTTTATGTATATATATAAATAATAAAATATATTAATTAAAAAAAAATTAGTTCAAATAAAAAAATATTTAGAACTACTCAATTTAATCTAAAAAAGACACAATAAAATGATTTTTCTAAATAAAATTATGAACATGTATAATATTACAAGAATATCATCATCAATCTCACAAGGTTATTATATTCTCTGATTGCTCTGAAATTTTGATATAATAAACAAATATGTGAAGAAACTCCTCGTAAAATTTCATCTCAATCTAACGGTCGGATTAAGAGATATGATTGATATTGTAAAATTATATATTATTTAAAAAAAATACTATTTGGCCAAAACAAAACGAAACCGGAATATTCCGACTGAAATTTGGGCGAATTTCCGGAACGGACCGAAATTTTAAACAAGGTAAAAACTGCAATTTTTTATCTCGTTTTTTTAACTGATACAAAACATTCGGCTGAAAAGAAACGCAATTAACAACACTGATTTTATCTAATAGTTTCATACAGTATAATAACCCCATGAGACAACAATATTTAAGATTGGCTCATAGGATATGACGGTTTTTTCCTTATAAAACAAAACGACATTCAATTTTATGTGGTAAAAGAAAAGCTAGTTGTGAGATATGTGAATATCATGTTAAAAATTCAAAAGTCAACTTATATATATAGTTCATGATAGATATAGATATAATTTAATGTGAATTGCTATAATAAAATTATTATTATATCAATTGATTTATAAAAATTAATTATTTGTTTTGGGATATTTTTGTCTTTTTCTTTCCACACTTTGTAATTAAATAATTATTTATGGTGTATCTATCTTTTTCAAACTTTTGTAACAGTAAAATACAGTTTTGCCTTTAAAATCAGGAAAAAAAATCATTTGTTGAACATGAGTATCCTTGGCATTTCAACTTTTTTTCTTAATAGTTAAACAATATTTTACCATTGAATGAGACAAAAAATAAAAATAGCAGGCAAGAGTATTTTTGGTGTTTTTCTTTTTATGAACAGTAAAAACACTAATTTATTCTTGGAAAAGACAAAAATAAAACATTAGCCATGGGAGTATTTTGATATCTACAAATATATTTTTTTCATTATTAGGTCAGGTTTCGAGAGGATATTTTGGTATTCTCATAGTTTTAACATATTTTTTTATTAACAAAGTTGTTGGCATATGTGCTTGACGCGCTAATGGTTTTGTGTCATCCGCGCCATACAGTTTGTGCAAGATGCTCCATGAGGTGTCTAAAAATATCCAGCCAACATCTCACCAAAAGAGTCATCATGTCTTTTTTCCCAAGGTGATGTGTGTGTCGGCGGATGGTTGTTGGAGAGTTGTCGGTGGTCAACTGTTTGTTTTTTTCTTTCTTTTCTCTCTCCTACAACCTAATATCCATACAAGTCCTCTTTGTTTATTCTTTGTAAATTTCAATCTCTAGTCTTTTAATTTCTTATTTTTTTCTTGATTTTTTCTATAAAAATTTTGGTTTGTTTCAAATTTATTCTTCAATTGAAATTGGTCAAGTATTTTGTTTTTCATTTCAATTTTTTATTCTTTTTTTATTTAAATTAATTCCTTTAATAGTTTTAATCGTTCTAAATCAGTCTCTATTTTTTGTTCATATTTATGTGTATATCCTCTTGGTTTTGGTCTTTAATTTTTATCATTTTCTCTTTTATTGAGATTTTATTTGTTTTCAATTTAGTTCTTCAATTTTAATTTATATTGTTGATCCTTTTAAAATTGTTACCTCTTCTTTTCATTTCTTATTTTTTTCCATTTGTTCTTCAAATCAAATGGGTTTTTTAAAATATTAATCATATTTATTATAATTTATCATTTTCTTTTCTTCATATTGTTCTGCAAATACCGACTAAAACACCCCGGAATCACTCCGGAGTGTTCCGTTTCGACCACATGAAAAAAATCATTTCCCGCTTAATGCCTTAAAGGCTTAATCTGCCTCCAGCACTTTTGCATTGTTACTTGTTAGTGATGTGACCCATCACTATATATATATATATATATATATATATATATATATTGTTTATGAGATGTATGAAATTTGAAAATACAAAAATAAAAATAATAAAAATTAAAAAATATATATATTAAAAAAAATTGTTATGAACTTTGATTTTATAAAAAATAAAATTATATTTAATTTTTTTGCTTTTTAAATTTTTTATATAATTAATTAATTCATTATGAATAGTACAACCCCAGAAGCGACACACCCAAAGCGCTCGAAACTGAAATATTTCAGTACCAATAGAAAAAAAACAAAAGCGACAACCGAAACGGTATTGACAATCTTGGTTTAAACATGTTAAACAAATAAATTCATATCAATTTAAATTTTATATATTTTATTAAAAACTCACACTTGATAAAAAATCAAGATAAAAAAATTAAACATTTATCATTTACCCAAATTCATAACATCATGAAAAAGATTTGCACTCTTAAGATTTTTTTCTTACATTTTAAGAAATATAATTCTGACTATAGTGAAACACAAGGCAATTGACTAGTTACTCAAAACTTCACACCAATATTTTTCCAACTTGTCTTCTTTGCCTGTTTGAGAATGTGATTGAAGTTGTTTTTTAAAGTGGTTTTCGTTCAGAAATGCATTAAAATGATGTTTTTTTTTAAAAAAAAAATATTTTGATATTAACGAATAAAAATAATATAAAAATATCATAAAAATTTAATTTAAAATAAAAAAAAAAAAAAAAGTTTTAATTTTTTTCAAAAGTATTTTTGAAACGTAGTGTCAAATATAATCTTAAAGATTAATATAGTTATGGCCACAAAAGTTATAGCTAGTCCTACACTATAGTTATTGTCTAAATAAAATATTATTTAATTAGATAAATTTTAACAACTTAGTTAAATTCTTTCTAGAAAACATGCAAGTAATCCCTAAATTTCTTTAATCATGACATAGTATAAACTAATTTTGTATTCAAATTCTGTCGTTTTCCCCTTCTCTTTGCTGAGCAAATTTTGGAATGCGTGTTGTATTACACTTTGAAATAAGGGGCTGGCATGTTAGGACTTTAGAATATATTAAATACTTATTTTTAATTAAATAATTGATATCAACAAAACCTATATAAAAATTGTGAGTGTTTGAAAACATAATAATAATTGATTTTTAAATATTTTTTACTTAAAAATATATCCGTATAATATTTTTTTATTTTTTAAAAAATTATTTTTTAACAAAACATATCTACATTGGATTCACAAGCAGGAAAAAATCTATAATGACACAATCTATAGAATATTGACCATAATAATAATTAAAAAAAAAACATAACAGTGTTGAAAAAGATTTTTTTTTTCTATTTCTTATAAAATGATTTAAAAGTACCACGTTTTATTTTATTTTTTAAAATTGAGTAATTTGTCAAGTATGGCTGCTAATTAAAATTTATTTTTTTTCTTATCGTGTTGTGCCTTGTTATTAAAAACAATTATTGTTAAGGATCAATGAGTAAATTGTACCAAATAATTTATTATCTTGAGTTTCAAACACTATTAATTAATACTATTTTCACTATCAAGTCAAACTAACTGAAAATGGACAAAAAAAAATTGTAACATAAAAAGTCAATGCTACTTTTCTCTTCATTATGAGAGACCCTACCCAGTCTTGTATCCCACACCCAGGATTTTATTTGTTATCACATTAATCATACGAGTAGATCGACATTGTATATATTTTAACATGTATTTCTACAAGGAGTGGAGGTGAATATGACATGTTTGTGAATCTGTACAGTATTATTTTTAAAAGTGTTTTTTGTTTATAAATATATTAATTTTTTTTAATAATATTTTTTGATCCCAATATATTAAAATGATGTAAAAACATAAAAAAAAAACAAATACATTAACAAAAACAAAGTCATCATCTTTGGTGTGAATAAAGCCCCTTTCTTAGAATAAGATAAATCATTCTAGCGTGATTGTGTAATGTTTTATAAAATTGTTGAAAGCAAAGACATTAACAAAAACAAAGTCATCCTCTTTTATGTTGGAAAATATCATTTGTAGAGTTGGGTTTCCTCGTGTTTTGATTACAAATAATGTCATTTAATTTGATAATGAAAGAGTGTGAGAAGCTCAATATATTCTCCCCAGTCTTACACCCATAGGTAAACACCAAGCCAACAAATAAACTGTTAATTACTAAAGTTGAAGAAGAAGATAGAATGATGATCTCAAAACCCTCAATGGATAAGATATAATTTCTCCTAACATATGAGGTTGAAGCAAGTTTGTCAATTCTGTTTGGGTTGATGCTTTGTTTTTTCAATTAGAATAGAATGTTTCGATTTTGAAGCATTCGACGCGCCGTTTCGGGGTTGTACTGTTTATATATATATATATATATATATATATATATATATATATATATATATATATATATATATATATATATATATATAAAATAGCAAATCCAAAAAAAAAATTATTTAGAATTTTGCAATTTAATCTAAAGAAAGACATAATAAAATGATTTTTCTGAACAAAAATTATGAATATGTATAGTACTACAAGAATGTCATCATCAATCTCGCAAGGTCATTATATTCTCTGATTGTTCTGAAATTTTAACATAATATATGTAAATATGTCAAGAGACTCATCATGAAATTTTATCTCAATCTAACGGTTGGATTAAAAGATATGATTGATATTGTAAAATTATTCATTATTTAAAAAAAAAATTATTTGGCCGAAACAAAACGGGCGGAACGAAACCGGAACGTTTCAGCCGAAATTTGGACAGAATTTCTGGAACAAGATGAAATTTTAAACGAAGCAAAAACTGTGCCGTTTTATTTCATTTTTTAACTGGTACAAAATGGCCGAAACAAAACGAAATTAAAAACACTGGTTGAATTTGTCATTCCATCTCAATAACAAGTGGTGCACTTCTCTATGGAAAAAAAATAAAATGATAACGGGCTAAGGATCAACTTATATTTGGCTGAGAAAGCTCGATTTACAACTACGATAAAAAAAAAGGCTTCTAGGCACCAAGCCATCCAAAACCATAACGCTAAGTTAAAAAAAAATAAACATTTAACGTATGAGACATTGTATTGAGAAAACTAGAGGCAATATACAATGATGAAGGAAAAGGAAAAGGAATTTTTTATCTTGTATCACCCATCATGTCCCGAGCTATCTATTTCCATGATTAGTTGTGACTCCATATTGTTTTTCATTATCTTTAAGTTATGGCCAAGATTGGATTGCCTCCCATTATAGATTCTTATTTCAAAATTGTCTTCATTATAGGTTTTAAATATCTATATTTACATATTTAGTGTCGCCATACTACAATTCCATATCATTCATGCAATGTCAACAACATATTTTATTTCAAAGAACGTAATGATACAATAAGTACACACAACAAAAATTACATATTTTACTTGAAAAACATATAACATGAGTTGATAGAAAACCACACAAACATGTATGCATTACAAGTGGAAGCTTTTTCATGTTAGAAGAACAAGAATTTGTTTAATATATTTCTTTGCAAAAAGATGATTTTGATTAGACTTGTATTAGCAAGTTATTATTAATAAATAATTATATCAATATTATATATATTAAAATAGAATTGACTTTTCTAAATGACTTTTTACATTATTCAAAAAAGCTATATTACTAGTTTGACTTCTCTAAATACTTTTTTTGTGGTGATGCTCTCATAGTATAGAACAAGATCAAGAAAAGCACATGAAAAGGTATATAGTGTTTTTATTAGCTTCATTATAAAAATATATATCACATATAAATAAACAACAACTTATCATCAACATTATCATTAAATACAATTGTGTACTCATACATGGACCTAAGCTTCTTAAGATTATTTCCAATCTTCTGCACCTTGAACAATTTTTCATTAATAGAAGCAAGCTTAGCATGAAGAGCATTTAAATAAGTTTTATCTTTTATAGCCTTTCTTTTAGTTATGGTAAATTCTCCCCTAATACTAGTCATTTCATTATGTGTCGTCATTAGATTATAAATAATTGGATATTTATATTTAACTAATACATGGTATAAGGCTTTCATCTCGCAAAGTTGTCCTTGAAGTTTTGCATCAACGTTTACAGTCTATTGAAGCTCCATAAATGTGACATGCATTTGAAAGGCCTGCATATATATTGAATATTTTATTGACTTATAACATAGCACATGCTTCTAAACTAATATGATCAAAGATATTTTAATATGGGGTTAAATCCCCAAAATAATCCATACCATATTCTACTCGATTCCAAGAGAAAAAAGCCTCTCGCTCATGTTATCCTTGGATCTTATAACACAAGTCACCAACCAAAATGGTGTAAAATGTTATTCTTACTTCTCATGTTTTTGTTATAAAACAAAAAAAAAAAAAAGGGAAAAGGATTGAAAGCATAGTTATCTTTGAATCATGGATGGGCAAGGTCAAACCTAGAACGACATTGTTTTATTTAAAAAAAAACCTCGAAGTTAACAAGACTAGGTAATTTGAAGACTAAGATGGTCCTTGACTTAAAGTTTAATTTTTTTATTTTAAAAATATTTATGTTATTTTCTTACAATGCATTTTTAATTGTGTATTATGTTTTTTATTTGGTTAAATATCAAATTATCTCTTAACTGACATTATACTAATTAAAAAGTCATTATAAAATACTAAAATTCCTTGGAATATTTCAGTTGTTTCATTGTGTAACCAAGGGAAAAGACTCATTTGTCCCTAGTAAATTTTGTAATGACTAATAAGTCCCGCAAAAAAGACTGGTAAGGTTAAGATTTTTTGGATGAAGAAACAAAATAATCATTACACTATTCGACTCCACAATGGTAATGGATTTGGAATTAAATTAAATTTGCAAAGCAAGCTAGGTTTTGTTAATAATGGATATTGGAAAGTACACAGCAAATTTCAATATTATATATGTAAAATGGAACTGTTTAAACCTCCATGATTACATTAGAAAAAGTATAAAGGAATGCTAATAAGCTTATTACAAGTAGTTGCAGTGAGTAGTTGCAGTGAGTAGTTGAAAGAGTTATATGGTATTCAGCCACACATTCCTCTCCCCTTCATGACATGCCTCCTCAAGCCTGGGATATGAACATTTGTAATATAATCTCTCCAGTCAATGCTTCCCACGTCGAATCCGAACATCCCCTTCTCATTTTCGGACATTCTCTCCATCAATTTCTGAGTATTGCTATTATCAAACCTGCATTTATACATTCAATTGATAAGTATTTAAGGTAGTGAGTTTCTGTAATGTCTATAAGGATAAAGTGAATCATATATATATCCTTACCTTCCACCATAGAAAGTGTACGGCTCATATATATTGGCCAAGTACTTGGCCTGTTCCACTGCTTTTCTGCATATGTTTTCATGTTTTGTGACAACTTCCTGTCCGATGAGGCCGTTTCCGCTAACCGGCTTCGCTGAATGACATATCTCCAAAGATGAGCAGAGAACTCTTCCATGGAGCTGAAGAGCTTCATTGATGGAACATGGATTGGCCGGCCATTTGAGTCCATGTATGGAGATGAGTTGTAGTGTTCATGGAGCAACGTGGCCAGGTCTTGAAAAACCAGTGGATTCACAACAGATGAAGCAATTTGGTAGACATTAATGTCTGGTTTTTTCTCCATTCCATGCCAAGCTATTGCTGCCAATGTTGCATTAACCACCATATCTGCTGGAACCTTCAACAGACAATTTAGACAAAGCAGCAACTCTTCGTGAGTACCTCCAATAACCCACCACAGAAAAAAAAAAACAAATTCCTAGCTACCTTTGATTTCATCTACCAAACAGGCAAGTCATTTGTACGTAAGATTTAAAAATAACCTTAATCATTTCGAGTTTCAGAATTGTTTGCCATGATCACATGAACTAAACTGTCTGTTAAGGAACCATCTCACCTAAAAGTTTAAGTTTATAAGTGAGGTCCCATAATATGATTTATATTATACTCTAACACACCCTCTCAAGTGAAAGCCTTTTGGGCTTGAAACTTGCACATGGGCTCACATCACCTTGTGCTTGATTTTTTATCAAATAGAATGGGGTGGTAAGATTCGAACTCGCGGACCGCTAGGTCTATAAGACTCGATACCATGTTAAGGAACCATCTCACCTAAAAAATTTAAGTTTATAAATAAGACCCCATAATATAATTTATATTATACTCTAACACTGTCGACGTAGGCCAAAAAGAGGAATTGAAGGCTGTGAGATTGAGTACAAATTACCACATCAAGGACCCCATTTGGGTCTACTAAAAAGCCTGAGAGCTGCCCTTTCCCGTAGTACAAAATTATAGGATCCATCATCCTGAAACAAAAACTCAACGAGAATGAGAGAGTCAATCAGCTCAGAATTGTATATATATATATGGAGTCATTCAAATTGATGTGAATCTAATGGGTTGAATAATTAAGGCCACCTGTTCCCTTCCATCCATCCGGGGAATGGATCTTTGCAAGTGCTCTCGATAACACTGGGTCGAATTATGACAACTGGTATGTCTCCTCTCATGCTTCCAACCACCATTTCCGCCATAGCCTTGGTGAACACGTAAGTGTCTTGCCACCCGTATTTTTTTGCCCTGTTTCGGTGTCAACTATCATACTTCAAGTCACAGTTTATTCATTTCAACTTACCATTGCATCCAATGATTAGATGACATGTGGAGTTCATGTTCTCGTTTCAAAAACTGAAGAGAGGGAAAAAAAAAGAAGGTAGCAGAAAAACAAGAAGTTGGAATCGTTCACCTTTCTAAACCCAACTCTTTCATCTTCTGAGTCACTTCGTTTTCTTGGAAAGCTTCCTTGGCACCCAAGGCCAGATTCATTTCATATTCGATATCCAATGCGGGTAGAAATCTCGGTGTGCTTTCAGAGATGATTGGATTTTCCCTTGCTATGCAGTCTCCAAAACGGAATGGCTTCTCCATAATTCTTCCTTGTCTTTGTCCATTAACGTAAGCTGTAACAAAAAGATAACAGAAATCAAACAAGTTCAGGAAATTGGTGACTCAAAATATTACCTGTCTAACGCAAAATGAAAGGCTATGCAAGAAATTTAGATTCTTTAGTCAGGCAAGGCCATTAAGGATTTGTCCAATTCATAATTAGAAATCCCTTCTGAAAAATAAATCTAGTACTTGACCTGTAGATACTTGTAAGAAAAGCTTGAGTTTCTGGCACTTCTTTGCAAAGCTCATGAGGTGGAAGGTTCCTCGTGTGTTGACATCAATAGCTACATCGTACCTGCATTTCCACAATGTCACGATGCAGTGGCGGAATATATATAAGTTGAAAGAATATGCTAGTATTATATATACAAGATTATCTGTGTAGAAATGGAAGGAGGCCATAACCTTTCATCAAAAGTTGTATTAGCTGCTGAATTGACGATTATGTCAACCTCATTAGCAATCTTGTCAGCTAAATCTTCTTCTAACCCAAGATTGGATTTGCAGACATTGCCTACCACAGGTACTAGCTTGCTCAGCATGAAAGATTGGTATGATTTTCCGTGGGTTTGTCTGAGACACTTGAATAGCTCCGCGTTTATTATCTAGGTACAAACCATAAATTAAATTCTGAATCCCCATTTAGAAAAGAGCCTCCGCAAAATTTGATGAAAAAGTCGGTGAACATTAGGAGGCAGAAAATGGTCAAGAACACCATACCTCGTTTTTCAATCTTGCAATTGCAGCTTCCTTGTTTTCTGCCTTAATCAGAACATATATCTTACCCACATCAGGCACGGTCCTTAGAATCTTCTCAATAAGAACTGCAAGTTTTAGCACAAGCTACATGTTGATTTTCATCAAAACAAGAAAAATTTGATCAGGGCGGAGATAATTTTAATAAGAATACTATACCTTTGGCTAGAAAGCCAGTTGCACCACTAATGAAGAACCCTTTCCCTCCAAGAAATTTGACGATGCCAATACCATCTTGCATGTCCACCAAAGATGAACTAGTTGGTCCACCATAAGGCACAAGGTCCTTAACAGCAATTTCAGGCTGCCCTTTTCCATTTGGAGACAAAACCAAGCTTCCTGCATCCCTAACAGAAGCAATATTATGCTCCTGATCACTGACTACTGCTGATCTTTCTGTTAAAACTGACGGAAACCCACTAGACCTTATCGCCTTCCCGCCACCACCTTGGCAAAATACGACAAGGTTCCTCTTCCTCCACCTCAAAAAGCACCAGTCGCACTTACTGGACGCTCTTGTCAGTTTATTGGGTGCAGGAGAAGGAGAATTGAGAAACATGGACCCCATTTTTATCGATCAAGTAACAAGAGAATATGAGAAGGACAGGGAAAGGTGACAGGCTAAAGATGTTATCCAGTTAAAGAAATGGTTGGCTTGAAACCTTAGCTAATATCTATCTAAGCATGAGCAGAAAGAAAAACTAGTAAACTAACTAAGCTCTATAACATAAAGGTGGCATACGTTTTGGCTTGGTTTGGTTTAAGGGAAAAGGAGAAGAGGGTTAGGTATATATATTACAATAACAGTGTTTTTATAGGAGAAATTCTCAACGAGAGCTCTCTTTTTGCCACCCCTTCATATCTACCACCACTGGACTAAGATGGCGGGAGTTCTCTTTGATCCCTCATTTAATTAGTAATTCTTGCTCAGAAAATGTAGTTTTGCATCATTGCTGTTTTGGTTAAAGTTGGTCATAATTAAGTTCTTTATGAAAGAAAACAAAGAGAGGAAAGGGGGGGTGTAGATGGGTAGTGAACAAGTGCTGGGCTTAGATTATACCTGCCATTGAATTTTTTTCGATTTTTTTTTTCTCATTAAACCTTCTAATCCAAGTCATTAATGGCTAAATTAATGATTGGGCGCCAAAACTGAGGTAGCTTTTCTGAACGTTCCACGTTGCCAATCAATCATTTTTTCCAAGCAATAGAAACAGGGGGCATTTTAAAAGATATTTGCATCCATGAAGCAGATCCGAAGCTCTTCATCTGCAAAGTACCAACGGAAGTTTGTTAATGATTTTAATGTTGCGCGACTTGTTTGCCAGATCTTCGTATGAATTCAAGTGCTGGATGAAACCAGCTTCCATAACGTACGGGACAGCTCTTACTTCAGCCGGTACTGCATTAATTGTCATCGCAACAAGCAGCGGCAGGGAAATTAAAACCTTTCATCGTCATTGCAGCTGGGAAACTAAAACCTTTCATCGTCATTGCAGCTGGCAAGAGCCATCTGTTGAGTTTGATCGGTCATTTTGTTAAAGTTATTGATTGCTCGTTCTTGGAAGAATCTTCGGTAAAAGTTCAAACTAGTGTTGTTAATTTTGTTTTGTTTTAACCGAAATATTTTATACCTGTTAAAAAAACGAGATGAAATAGCATAATTTTTACTTTGTTTAAAATTTTGGTCCGTTCTGGAAATTCCGCCTCAATTTCGGTCGGAACATTCCGGTTTCATTCCGTTTCGGCCAAAGAGTCTTTTTTTTAAATAATGAATAATTTTACAATATTAATTATATCTCTTAATCCGACAGTTAAATTGAGATAAAATTTTATGAGGTGTCTCTTAGCATATTTATATATAATATGTTAAAATTTAAGAGCAATCAGAGAAAGTAATAACGTTGCGAGATTGATGATGACATTCTCATAATATTATACATATTAATCATTTTGTTAAAAAAAAATCATTGTGTTGTGTCTTTTTTTAGATTAAATTGCACAATTCTAAAGAATTTTATTTTTGGATTTGAACTATTTTTTTTAATTAATATATTTAATTATATATATACATACACACATAAACAATACAACCCCAAAACAAAGCGACGAAACGCTTCAATGACATTTTGAAACCAAAACATTCCGTTTCAATTGTAAAAACAAAGTACCAACTGAAACAGAATTGATAATCTTGCTGCAAACTCAAGTTTATTCGTAAAAAATAATATTACTGTATATAATTTATATTATTCTTATTTTTTAAGGAAACAAATTTTAAGCTTCAAAGACTTGCACTATCTTGGATCTTTTTGAGTTTGATTTGTGAAAGAATCATCTCAACCTAATATATTAAATTTGGGAGTTGAAATTTAACACCATGATCTCTTGATCTTTGATGGTCTGTGATTTTTCTGCTGGAAAGATACGGATGAAAATCTCTAAAACAATAAAAAATGAAGTATTTAATCTTCCAGGCTTTTTATTCATTATATTCAACATTAAGATTCTGAATACATGGGAGATTACAAACATTTAATTATTATAATTTAATAAGGGTTCTAACTAACCAATTAAACAAAAAATTTAATTAACTAATCTATTCTAACATCTTCACTGACCGCCATTATTGGTTGAGTGCTGATGATCGGATCGTAAATGAAACTCTGAACAATATTCAGACCATTGAAGGTAGATTCCGGCAGACCCATCAACTCATAATCTTCGACTGAAATAGGTTTTTCCTCATGATTGCCACTGAAACATGCAAGAGCCATCTGCTGATGTTCATTGACCATCGGTTCTTGAATGAAGTTCGGGTTTAAGATGCAAAAGGTTATGAGTTTGAGGCCTTAACTTAGTTTTAGAGGTTCGATTGAACTTGTTGATTTGTTAATTTTTTAAGCTGATGTTTTTTTAAAATTTTATCATTCATCATTTATATTATTAGCAATTAGACTTTTTCTTTATATATGATGTTTTGTGAGTACTTAAAATGACTTGGGTTATCTTGAGTCTTTTTTTGTTTGAATTTACTTTTGCAAGTTTTTAAAATTTATATTTTGATTATTTATTTTATTCTTCAACATTAAAAATTAGTTTTTTTTGTTACATACTTCAAGGTTGAGGTTTTCTATATCAGGCTTCCTAATTTTTTTTATTTTCTTCCGATTCATCTATCTTAGTTTTATCGCTTAAGTGTCTGTTTGGCATTGTGATGTCACCCACGATTGCAAATCAACTTATTGAATAAGAGTTTGGTAAAATTTGATAAGCAGAATTTGGAAATGGAATCCACACAAAAATTTGATGCAAACGGCGTTTCAAGAAAAGCTAGTAATACATGTTTTTTCTTTGGCGATTCAATGTTTCAAACACACAGTTAAACATGGGTTTTGTGAATTGTCTTAGATTGACTTGATTTTTTTAGATTTTATTTTTTAAAATTTACTATTTGTGCTTCCTCCATCGGTATTATATTTTTTTGAATTGAGTTGCGTGATGTTTTCTAGTTTGCCTTCTATTTAAATTTTTTTCATTTTTATGATGCAGATCACATGGTTTTCTTTTTTTTATTGACCTTTTTTTTTTCATTTTGTCTTTCAACACAAGATTTGTTTGGGATTTGACATCGACTTTTTTTTTTTTTTTTTATTGTATTTCCTTATGTCAGTCTCATGACCTAGCTTGTATTTATGGCATGCTGAGTCTGGTTGACCGGGGTCAATATTTTTCCTTTTACTTTTTTTCTTCCATAATAAAAACGTAATTTTGCTATTTTTCTTGTGACTTTTTTGCTAATTTTGCTACACTCTGCCTATCAACGGCTAGCATTGGTTTCGTATATGACAAAGTGATTTTTTTTAAGATGGTTGTGGTTGTTTTTAAATGTACATTTCTAAAATTAAAATGATTTTTTTTTATAAAAAAAAATAATTAATCTCAACACATTAAAATAATCTAAAAACACTAAAAAAAATTAATTGAAAATAAAAAATAAAATAAAATTTTCAATTTTTTTCAAAAATATTTTACAAACATATTACTAAACACCCCCAACAATATCATTTAAATGCCTCCATTATTTGATAAATTAAGGGGAACCAAGATCCCGCATCTTGAGGGTGGTTGGATCTTGATTCTGGTAGAATTAGGTCGGACATTATTGAACAGAGGCCATCTATATCATCAAGTCGCATGCATGTTGCACATGAGTAGGTACGCTTTCTGTCTGATGACACCCACATGATGTTAATTATAAAGAAAATCACATAAAATAGAAAACATATAATTATTTCACTCTTTTTCAACTCGCAATTTAATGTGTTCACACCATAGTTGTCAATACCGTATCGGTCACCGTTTTGGTTTTTTTATTGGAACAGAACGTTCCGGTTTCATAACGTTTCGGCATACCGTTTCGGGGTTGTACTGTTCATATATAATTAATTATATATATATATATATATATAATTAAAATATTAATTTAAGAAGCATAATTAAAATTCAAGATAAATTAACTTTAAATTATACAATATAAACACAAAGTCAAACAAATATAATCTCAAAATTAGAAGAAAAAAAATCAAAAGTTAAAAAAAAAAGATGATTTTAAGGCCGGAACGGCACACCCGGAACGGTACCGAGACGTTCCGGCCAGAATTTCCGGAACAGACCGGAATTAAAACCGAGACGAAACGACGCCGTTTCATCTCGGTTTTTTTAACAGAACAGAACGGAATTGACAACTATGGTTCACACTAATTTTTTATACTATTGTGGAAAAAATGATTTCTCCAATTCCTTGTTCGAAAAATATTCAATAATATCAATGAAGAAAAGAATGCGTGAAATAAATTGCAGGCTTGGATACTACAAAGTGAATATGAATAGTCATGCTTTCACAAAAACTCTAGTTACCATCAATATCCATTAAAAGTGGATTAATCATCATCAATTTATAAATTAACAAAGTTTTCCTTTATAATCCAGCCAAGCATATGTCAACAAAAGGGATAGCTTACCACAATCATGATTTTACAAAGACGGAAGAATGTACACAACATTTTCCGGCAGCTGCTTCAGCTTCTATACAGGCAGCAGCTGGTGACAGCAGATCGTCATATGATCCTACTGCCAACTCGATAAAAAATGCATATTTACGAATTTTGTACCATTGCTTGGTGAGAACTTATAATGTCAAAGACAACTTCTCAATCAAAAACTACAAGCACACAGCCTGTAATAACCCAATTTTAATTGGACCCCTAAATTGTTTTTTCTCATATTTCTTATTTATTTATTCATTAATAAAGGAAAAAAAATACATACATACATATTTTATTTGTACGCATGTAGACAAGTCTATCGAAGATAGATTATAACTTCATATTTTTTATATAAAAAAATCATAAAATAATTTATTTTTTTTACTTTGCATCATGAGAACTTCATCTATATTTCAAAAATATAAAAGAAATATTTTATTTTTTTAATATCTAGGATTACAAACTTATACGTAAGACATATTCTTGATTTTAAATAAAAATGTTTTTTATCATTTATTTTATATGTTCAAAAACACCAGAAAATTGTTTTGTCTAATATATGGGTTTACAAATTAACTTATACATAAGGCGTGTTTTCGATACTAAATAAAAAGATTGTTCTTGTTATTTTTATATTTCTAGATCTTAGAATGATTAAGTCTTAACCTGATAAAATAATGATCTTTTTACTAAGAAATATTTTAAAAAAAAATCTTACACAAACCAACAGTTAGAAAGCATAACAAGACTTTAGTTTATTCCAACAAATAACAATGCAGTTTATCCTATATAAGATTTTTTAGGGGTTATACATTCTTTTTATTTATAACTTGTCTCTTTATCTATACTCTCTCTAGTTTTTTAGTAAACACAATACAAGACAATGATTCTCATTCTTTTAGTTTCATGGATAAAAGACAAGAATTTATTATTCTTTCCACCTATAACCTTTCACAATAAATACCAGAAGGATGATAGCCACAACATCGTGTTCATGCAACACAACCAATTAAATTAAAACGGTAGCAAGAAAGGTCTTGGTCTAGTGGTTAAGAAGGGACTTGTCCCTTCCTCTCACTTCAGGTTCAAGCTTTGTCATGTATGTCTATCATCCGCGCGGTACCTTACCTGTTCATTGAGTTTACAGGATGTTTAGTCGGCTCAGGTAAAAGTTGTGGTGCGCGCAAGCTGGCTTGGACATCTGGTTATCAAAAAATAAAAAGTAACGGTAAAATATCAGGATACAAGCCATCTATTCAACTAAAATATTGGCCTTTGCAATGTCAATCATCATTAAAGCAGACCTCCTCTACCTGCTTAGATTTCATACATATGAACAATATTCACACAACTCAATTGTAGTTATATCATCAATAAAGGGAACGGAGTAAAACATTTCAAGTTATTATGAACTAGAAATCATATTAAAAATCAAAATCATGTAAGCGTTCCTAAAAAAAACACAAGGAAACTCCTCAAGTATGCCAACATGGATCTTAGGTTGTACAAATAAATAACAAGTAGACAGAGGCTTTGAAAGAGAGATACAGAGCTTTCTCTAAAGAGTGTCAGCAGTGACAATGTTTTCAATTTAGGAGGACAAAAAAATGGTTAAAAAAACAAACGCATTCTGCAAAATTTGAGAAAGCTGGAATGGAGATCGGAAAAGATATGGGTGATAAACTTAATCTATTTGTTGTATTTGTTAACTCTCTCCAATAAACCAAACAAAAACAAATCCAGTAAAAGCACTCTACCAAATTAACAGCCAACCATCTATTCCTTAATACAAATATTGCAACATTGATCAGCAAAGCAGAAAGGCATGGAGGAGGATTTCCCGACCAAAAACTAGACGAGAATAGAGAAGATATTTTTTTGGAAAAAGAAAAGGGACGTGGCAAACATTCTTGGTCATACAGTGAAATATTTTAGCTCAAACCACATCTTAATCTTATGGCATATAAAATGCCATATTTCTGCTGCAGTATATCAACCTGTAAGACCTTGTTCTGCATATCATCATTAAAGAAAATATATGCAAGGTCCTTGCCAGTAAAACTGGTGGAGACACCGAACCGACAATATTATTTACGCACGCGTATGATCATAGACAATGGAGAATAGCCCAAACCATTGAGAAATTGGGCTTTAACTTATGTCTTTTTAGGTTTATTAATTGGGCTTTATTTGTTGGGTTTGATTTAATTATTATGGGGTATTTTCTTTAGTGGGCCATAAGCCCAATCACTTGTTCTAATTAAGGTTTTAGTATTTATATCTTACTTTTCTAAATAGGAGACAATTTAGATGATTAACTAGCAGAATTGCCCGCTTCGCCGGGGTTTTTTATCCATGTAGAAAATTGATTGATTCTATAAACGCTGTATTTTGTTATTTTAATATTTAATTCGTATAATTGTAATTGATAAAGTCTGTTAAAAATGGTTTTTTTAAACCAAAATGTGATTGAATATTGCTATTGCTAAATTTTTTTTGATAAAATATGTTAGAAAATTTGCTAAGAAGGTTAAATGATTTATAAGAAATTTGTTGTCATGGATGCTCTGGTAAAAACAAAAAAAAAAACAAAAAAAAAACCTGGTAAAAAAAGAACAACTGACATGGAAACAAAAAAATAAAAAATATATGTGGAAAAAAGGTCATAGTTTCTGAAAAGGAAAAAAACAAAAGTCTAAAATATAAATTTAACTTCAAAGACAAAGATTTTTTTATAAGATTTATTCATCATATTATTATATTAAATATATTTAAGAATACCGATATTATTATTTTTTTCAAGAAATTTTAGGTCATTTATTTTCTCTGTTTATATATTTTTAGGCGAGACTATTAAATAAATATTAAACATATATATTTAGTTTCACATACTATATAGTGTGATTGAAATAGGAAGTGATTTTTATATTTTTTAATTGTCGAAAAGCTAAGTAAATTTGTAAAAAAAAACCATTAGTTGCCTTTTTTTTCCTAATAATATTAGATTTTACACATTATAAATAAAAATATTGAATTTTTTTTTCACAAACTAAATATAAATTTTTTGCGTGCTATAAGTACTTATTTACCGTTAAAAAAGAACAGTGTAGTTGAAACGGAAAGTGCCTTGTGTATTTTTTAATTATAGATAATCTAGGCAAATTTGTTTACCTTTTGTTTTTTTGAGCTGTATTATTTCCCGGGTAATATTAAATCTTAAATATTAAAAATCTTTTTTTTTAAAGAAATAAACTTGAACAAAAGAGCACAAAATTAAAAATCAAAGCCAAGTTTTTATTTTATTTTATAAGATTTATTCATCATATTATTATATTAAATTTATTTAAGAATGTTGATATTAAATTTTTTCATGAAAAAAATCCGAGGTCATTTTTTTTATATTTTTATATATTTTTAGTCGATAATATACAATAAATATTAAAACATATAATAATGACTTGTTTGCCGTTTAAAAGGAACAGTGTAATCGAGACAAAAGTGACTTATATCGTTTTTTAATTGTAGATAACCTAGGTAAATTTGTTTATTTTTTGTTCTTGAGTTGTCTTTTATCCACAGTAATATTAGATATAAAATGATTATTGTTATTATTGCAAAAACAATTAAAATTATCACATTATTCCGAAAGAAAAAACACTCATAAACATTAACAACAGAGTAAGCAAGAAAAAGAATATATTATTATTATTATCATTATCATTATTATTATTATTGTTATTATTATTATTGTTATTGTTATTATTATTATTATTATTATTATTATTATTATTATTATTATTATTATTATTATTATTATGTTAATTTTAAAAAAAGAAATATTGTTTTTTTTTCGTGCTATAATTACTTATTTGCCGTAAAAAAAGAACAGTGTAGTTGAAACGGAAAGTGCCTTATATATTTTTTAATTGTAGATAATTTAGGTAAATTTGTTTACTTTTTGTTTTATTGAGTTGTATTTTTTCTCGGGTAATATTAGATCTTAAATATTAAAAATCCATATTTTTTTTTAAGAAATAAACTTTAACAAAAGAGCACAAAATTAAAATTCAAAGCCAATATTTTTTTATTATATAAGATTTATTCATCATATTATTATATTAAATTTATTTAAGAATGCTGATATTAATTTTGTTAATCTAAAAAAGCCGAGGTCATTTTTTTATCTCTTTATATACTTTTAGGCGATAATATGCAATAAATATTAAAACATATAATAATGATTTGTTTGCCGTTTAAAAGGAACAGTGTAATCGAGACAAAAGTGACTTGTATCGTTTTTTAATTGTAGATAACCTAGGTAAATTTGTTTATTTGTTGTTCTTGAGTTGTCTTTTATCTCTAGTAATAGTAGATATAAAATGACTATTGCTATTATTGCAAAAACAATTAAAATTATAAAAATTATCCCGAAAAAAAACACACTCATAAACATTAACAAAAAAGTAAGCAACAAAAATAATATATTATTATTATTATTATTATTATTATTATTATTATTATTATTATTATTATTATTATTATTATTATTATTATTATTATTATTAGTATTATTATTATTATTATTATGATTATTATGATTATTCTTATTCTTATTCTTATTATTATTATTATTATTATTATTATTATTATTATTATTATTATTATTATTATTATAATAATTATTATTATTATTATTATTAGTATTATTATTATTATTATTATTATTATTATTATTATTATTATTATTATTATTATTATTATTATTATGTTAATAATGGAAAATAAAACACAAATATCAATTATCAAGGCATGAAAATCAAAAATTAAAACTATAAGGGCCAAAATGAAAATTCAATATATTATCAATTTCAATAACAGGATGCAATTGAAGAAATCGAAACTTATGTACTGAATTTATTGAATAATTTAAACTGAATCCGAAAATTAAAAGAAGGAGAACCGAACTGAAACATTGACATCCAATCAATTCCAATTGGAGGACCCAATCGAACTAAATCAAAACTTATGCAACCAAAATCAGGACAAAAAACAAAATCAAAAGTCGAGGGACTGAAGTAAAAAGCATCACAACATGGGGGACTCCCCTGCACTTTGACGTGCAGGAGAGAGAGAGAAACGTGGCCGGCGTCTTTAACCGGTTCCCGGCGCGTCCACGAACATATTTATTGTAAACGCGCCACCGCGGTAGGAAGAACACGACCAGGCGAACCGTTATGTCGGTCGGAATCTCGTCTCCGGCCACCGGACGACGTCGCACGCGCCACCTAACCAGGGCGTGGGGCGTGAAATAGGGCGACGCGTGTGACACACGCTCTGACAATAAACGCGGAAAATATTAAAAAAAAGGTGGTCAATTACCGAACGGTCCCTGGACCGAAAACCATATGTTTGTCTTATTCGGCCCTAAAACCATAATTAGCCATTTTAAATCAATAATAAAAAACAAAAACATGCGGCGGACCGAACCGGACCGGACCGGTCCGTACGTGTGCAATTACTTGAATGGCCCTTACCCTCAGCCCTTTTTACCGCTCGATCGAAGCTTATTTTGTCTTATTACAGGGGCTAAAAAGCGTCGTCACTGCTGTTCATTAAAGAAAAAAAAAAAGGCAGACGAACAGCCGCGACGCACGGCCGAAAAATGGCCAGTCCACAGTGGCAATGGGTCTAGCGCTACAGTACCGACCCCGAGCTCTTTTAGGTTATGTCTTAATAAAAGTATTGTAGACTTTGTATATCTCCAATTCTTTTTCTTTTCTTCTTTAGCTTTCTTCTTTCTCTAAAACTTCTTTGTTTTAATTTTATTCTTATTATTAATTGTCCCGCATTAAATTTGGTATCAGAGTCAGACTTTTAATTGTTATTACAAACGATTCACGTGTTTATACTAAACCCTAGATCTGGTTTGATCTAAAAAAACATGTCCTATGGTTCTGATTAAAAAAAACATTGTTCGCTATTCATCATCAACGACAGCAAACAACAGGGCACCCCTGCCACTTAGGGCACCTCAGCGAATCACCACAGCAGACCCACCACTGAGAAGACCGTCACATCAGCCTGCATATCCACGTCTATTTACCACCCTCGACACAACTAGCAGCAACCACCAGTTCGACACTGCAAGAGACATCAGTATATCATTGGCTTCTAATCGTCAGCATCACAAAATCACCACCCACAACCACCCACAAACCCATCATTCCCATATAGATCAGTCGTCACACCTCATCGCCAGCAACAACAACCGAGAAATCACAGAAGACAATGAGCAACCCTTTTTGGTTTGTTTTTAATTTTATTAGTTTTTTCGGTCTCAAGGTTTTGATTTGCTTCAATTTTATCCTCCAATTGGAATTAATCATTTATTTTATTTTTTATTTCGGTCCTTATTCTTTTAATTTTTTGTTTGATTTTAATTCCTTTAATTTTAATTCCTTTAATTTTTTCGGTCCTTCTAGGACAATCTCTATTTTTTTATCGGTATTTATAAATCTATGCTCTTAGTTTTTGTTTTTAATTTTCATCATTTTCTTTTTTATTGGGTTTTATTTTTATTCAATTTAGTCCTGAAATTTTAATTTATGTTGATAATCATTTTAAAATTGATATTTCTTTTTTAATTTATTTGTTCTTCAAATCAAATAATTTTTTATGCTAATAATATTTATTTTGGTTTTGTCTCTTTTTTTGTTGTTGTTTTTGTTTGCTTTTTTGTTAAATTTTTTAGTGATTTTTTTAATTATTTTCTTGCTTGCTCTTTTGTTAAAGTATTTTGTTTTTTTATTCTTCAGGATAATTTAATATTTTTCATTCTTATGGTAGTAATAGTAATAGTAATTTTAGTTGTTATAGTCATGATAATAATAGTGACATAATAATGGATTTTCAATAATGTTTTTTTTATAGGTATAAAATATACAACTTATTTTTGTTGTTTAATTAATATAGGTGTTTACACAATTTATTTTTTATTATTGTGTTTAACTTAAATTATATTATTAAATAAATTGATCCTAATACAATGAATTCAATTATTCACGTATTCGAATCTTCTTACTTTTTTAATAGTAATTATAATTTTATACAGATAATTTCATTGAAACATGTTAAACATATAAATTCATATGAATTTAAAATTTATATATTTTATTAAAAATTCACGCTCATAAAAATGATCAAAATTTATTATTTTATCTAAGTTTATAGCATTATAAAAATAAAAAACTACACTCTTAATATTTTTTTTTTACGTTTTAGAAAATATAGTTTGATTGCCGCAAAGCTTACATATATATATAAATGATAGATATACTTCGAGGATTTCATCAAGAATATAAAGATCTCAGGTACAAATTAAAGCACTATATAAAAAAAAAAAAAAAAAGTCATCGAGTACTCTCCATCGAGCAAATATGTATACAATTGGGGGTACTGTGACTTATCTGCTTGACAAGAACATTCATTACCGGTAGGTACGTGGACCTGATATCGAGTTCTCCTTCAAGGAAACAAAACGTGTGCTTAAAAGTAAGTGACATATTGTGTATAAAATCGTATCTACTATACTAGTTGAAGTTAAAGGCCGGGTATATATAAACCACACTTGCAGAATTAATTAGTATATATATATATATATATATGTGGCTGCCTATCATTGTAATGGCGATCTCCAATCAAGATTCTCCTCCTGATTCGCCTTCTGAACTTCTTTAGGAGGAATGAAACAGTCCATAGAGAGTCCAGGCACATCAAACGCAAGATCATCGATTGTCCAAGTCTCCTCCAACCGTGTGATCGAATGACCTTCCTTCAAGTTATCTCCAAACCTTGTGATCATCACACTTGACTGACCACCGTGAGCTATCATCACGCCCTCCACCGCCCGATAGTCTCCTACTTTTGTTGCCATCGTGGTTTCCCAGTACGTGGGGTAGGTTCCCGGGGACTGAATTCTGGTCAGGTACGAGTCTTCTAGATGCACCAGCAGGCCATTTCTTTGGCTGAAGTAGCCGTATATTACATGCTTGATCATCTCCGCCGTGCTGTCGCTCCGATCGGCAAGGTCTGCTTGATCAGCAGACAGTTTCAGCACAAAACAATCCGTTCCTGAGATGCACTTTTCCCCCATGTATTGTGATGGAGAGAATACAGCTGATATTGCCATTGGATCCAGTCCCTGCATGAGTTTTTCCATCTTGAACGTTAACAACATGGGAATTTTATGTAAAAGGCCATCATGTCTCAGGAGGAAGAATTTTGAACACAACCCTAGCCTTCATGCATCTACTAAACTAGGTTAAAACCAGAACATGAACTGCATTTCTTTTTAGATTCCCAGAAAAAAATATGATGAAAAAATGGTTACTTGTGCTGTTTCCATGATGATGTCGAATGGATCACATGCATGTAAGGTGCTTGTCAGTGCCTGCAGCTTGAGCTTCATTATCAAAACCTACCGGTGTCTATCTTCGATTAACGGCTAGCATTGGTTTCGTTTCTGACAAAATATGATTTCACCGACTCCATTATTTGACAGATTAAGGGGGACCAAGATCCCGCATCTTGAGGGTGGTTGGATCTTGATTCTGGTAAAATTAGGCTGGACATTGAACAGATGCAATTCAATGTGTTCACACTGATTTTTTTATATTCTTTTGAATTTTAACTATAAGATATTAAAACTGAATAGAAATATCAGAACCTGGGATAAAATAAAGTTAGTTAATTTCAAAAATCATGTGTGAAATTTAATGTCATTGTCAATTCTTTATATTTCGATTTTTCTTATTTAGATAGACAGTTAGTTTCAAAATGGGTTGTAGAATGTTGTAATTCTATTGTTACTTGTGTTTTTTATACAATTATTATATTTATACTTAGTATTATCCTGAGACATTAATTAATCTTAGGTACCACCTAGTAAGAGGCTTATAATTTAATGTAGAATTATAGAGTCCGACTTTAATACTATGATAGCTTTATTTTATTTGAAATAAAGTCTGACCAAAAAGTTATACATAATTTTATGTTAAAATATAAAATATCTTAGAATTTCAATTTAAAATAAAATACAAAGAGGGTTAGTATCCACTCCATTAAATTGTGGAGTGAGATTAGTAATAAAAGGAGTCGGAATATCATCATTCAAGATTTAATTTATAAAAAAAAATCACCCCAGCTCATTTTTGCAAACATTTATCAATATTTAATGTTGATGTTTTGAACATCAACACAACATTGATAGGTATTGGACCACTAACTTTGAATCCGATGGATTTTTAATGAGTAAATCCAACGAACAACTACTGTGTTTAGGCTTGAAGCATCACCACTCTAGACTTCCCCCAGTATTTATATGGTTGCCCTGTGATATCTACATAAACAAAGACTATATAATATTATAGCCAGGATCGAACTGGTCTTTCTAAATAGAGGTGATGGTCAACCATCTAGTAACTGATCTAGAGTTTCAGATTAAAAAAAATTATTTTTTATATGATTTTAATTTTAAATTATGTGACTTCTTAATGTAATAGTCATTGAAAATATATATAATCATTAATTTCAGGATTTATGAGATTAATTGAAGTATACATAGACTCACCCAACTTTGAGTCTTGTGATTGTTTAATGTAATAATCGTTAAAAATTTATATAATCGTTAATTTTAAATTAACATTAATAAAAGAAAGTGATGGTTTCGGGATCACCCATACTCTTCCTAGGTGGTCAGTAGCCAAGATTCAAAGTTAGGTCGCAATTTATTAATAAATAGCCAAAAGGGCAGCGATAATTATTACTCCTATTTACTACCGGTAGTTAGACAAACAAAGCAAAAATGAAATAACTGCACCAACCAAAACAAGAAGTAGGTGTAGCTCTTAATTAGTACAGCTTGCCTGAATGGCGCGGCGTAGAGGCCGGACTCCACCTTTCGCGGCATGAGAGCTAAGCCAAGGAGTGTGGCGCCAGGCCACATTGCCATCACTACCGGCTACAACTTTGTGACCACCAACGACCAGCTCAATTAGCCACTTGTTAGGAGCCATTTGCCACATTACGAAGCACCCTTTCTGTGCAGCTGTAGTGACTCCAGCCATAGCCGAGCCGCCAAGCTCATCGACCATCGCCATTGTAACTTTTCCTGTAGCAAAAATATTTTTCACTTTGCCTTGTAATTTTCGGCAACCGGTTGCTGCAGTGAAGTGTTGTATTATGTATTGAGCTGAGGAGGATACCTGTTGAGTAAAGGCATTGATTTGTTATGGTTGGTGCTAGTTAGTGGAAGTTAATATTTATTTAAACCTGCACCAAATATATACTTGTATATTAAATATTTCCTTTTTTTTTTATTTATCAAAATAGCATGTATTAAAATTATTAAAAAAAGAAGATAAATCGTGTTGGTTTTTCAAAAATATTGTGTGACGTGCCATTTTTTAAAAAATATATTAAGTTTATACTTTATTTATTTAAATTAAATCATATGTATTGATGGATAACAATGATAAAAATACATGATATAGATATTTTGAAGAAAAAAAAATAGAAATGATATAGGAAAATGAAAATAGAAATTATACTATTAATTATTTCATGTGGCTAAATTATTGGAGTGCTTCGATTTTGTATATAGACCAAGACCAGGTTGAACCCAGATTCATATTAATATAAAATAAAATCGTAATTCTTATTAATAATTTGGCTGAACATGCTATTAATTTCTTAATTTCCTTAACCACCTATTTAGTTTACAGCACTCCCAACTTTAATGAAAGAGATTAAGACCCACTTTTAAATAATTAATTCTAACAAAAAGTTAAGAACACCCTAATTAAAAAATTAATTATCAGCTTAAACCCTTATACTTTTCCACATGTACTTGATAAGTATATTCATTACTTGACCCTTAAAATGTAGGGCGCAGTGTCCTTTCCTAGTTATTTTTATTGTTGCGAAGGCAGTGGCCCCACAAATACTGGGCCTGAACTTTTTTTTTTTACTTTCTCTCTAATTCTTCCATTGGTCGAGTTCATGGTGGGGACTCTGCGGCATCTCAGTGGAGAGCCAGAGAGGCACTGATCATCCACGAACCAGAACCTCACCACACATCGGCATTCACTGGTTACTTTCCATTGGCCCAGTGATTCCATCTTTGGTTACTAACTCCAAAACAGCAAGAACAGAGCAAGAATGAATCTAGAAAACCGATTGCATTTTCTTTGAAAACAGAGCAACAAATCTAGAAAAACCAAATATCACACCAGAAGATCAAAAGGTGCACCAGAAAATCTAAAAATACAAAGTTTATACATTCATGTATATATATATATATGTGCGCATAACATACCTCATTGACGGGCAACTTAGAATGGATGGAGACAGGAAAGAGAGGGCAGCCAAGAACACTTAAAAGGACTTTGAGGTCAGATTTTTTGTTGAAAACGAGATGGAAATGAGTCTTGAGCCAGGTTTTCCATGAGTGGCCTTTCTTCTTTGAACAGTTTGTGCTGTGCTCTTCATCTTCGTTTATGGGTTCTTCTGATAACGGTGCAAGACGACTCATTTGCTCCCCTTCTTTTCGGTTCTTCAGGGGGGGGAGAGAGAGAGAGAGAGAGAGAGTGGTGGTTATTATGGGATGAGAAGTAGAAAGACGAGAGGAAGTTTACTTAAAAGGGAGTCTTTCTTGAAGTATCAACTTTATGCACACGCTGTTTTGGCGCGTGCTGCTCAAAGTTTTTAATATTTTAAGTTTTTTTCTTTTTTCTGTTTCTATGTTTGAAGGAGGGCTGCTAATTCCTTTATGTTTTGTTCCGTTCCATCAAGATCTTGTTCCAAAAATTCTGATTTCTTTAAGATATTTTCTCCCTTTTCTCCTTTTTTTTTCGATGTTTGAAATGGATAAGAAGGAATTCTAAAAAAGACAGAAAAAAATATCTTAAATTAAGAGTTTTCTCAGTTAGATTCCTAGAGTATTTAATTCTTCTCAATTGAGTCCTTCCTTCTATCTGTGTTTTTTTTAGTATTCTCCTGTAATATGGATGCAGTACGATCATGCAAGAGTATTTGTGATTTTATATTGAAGAACCATCTGATATGCTGGTGATAAAATTAATTACTTTGGGATAAAATATTTATTTGGAACTACGTTCCAAAAATATTATTTTTTTAAAGAAATAATTTTAAAAGAATAAAAAAGATTTCATTTTATATAATTTTAAACAAAAAATACTTTAAATATCAACTTCAACGACACTTTCAATCATACCTTCAAGTGAAAATGCAGTCTTATCATTTCAATCTTGAAATCTATTAAAAGATCATAAATGGATTTTTTTTTTTACGCTTTGTATAAAAAAATAATTAATTAATATTTTATGCAAGTTTTTCTGTCAATACTCACTAATGTTAAGATGGAAATCCAATTTTCCATTTGGATAATAAAGCCACCTAATTATGCCCGAACTACCTTGTTTTTAATTGATTGCATTGCTTCATATGCAACTCTATTTGGCACCCTATTTCAAAAACATTTTTGAAAAAAAATATATTTTTATTTTTTCTTTAAATTAAATTATTTTGATGTTTTTAGATTATTTTCATGTGTTAATATCAAAAATATTTTTTTAAAAAAATAATATCATTTTAATATATTTTTGAATAAAAAATATTTTTAAAAACAACTTCAACTATACTCTTCAACAATTACTTACTTACAAAAAGGAGTAGACGAAAGGGATTGACAATCGATCCTATATTTCTAGGATATTAAAATTGAATTATCTATATGTGGGTCGAGCTAAAAGATCCTTACATTGTGGTTTAATTGTATTATTTTTTAAAAAGAAATTATGTAAAAAATTTAAATTAATAGTTTTTTTTATCATTCAGATATGTTAGTATTAAGATTTTTAGAAATATATAACATTTTAATATGTATTAAAATTTTAAAAAATGATTTTTAACTCTTAGCTTAATTTAGATAACAAAAACAAATCAGTGAACACATATATGATTACACTTGAAAAGAAAAAGGCAAAGACATGGTGCATTACTCTTTTGCCTTTGATATTGTATTTCAAAAATATTTTTTTTATTTTTTATTTTAAATTAAAAAAATTTGGTGTTTTTAGATTATTTTTTATACTGATATAAAAATAATTATTAAAAAATAAAAAAAATATTTTGATACATTTCTAACAAAAATATACTTTAAAAATATATCTCAACAAAACTCTTAAACAATCATTTAATCGTTTTTCCGTTTTTCCTGTGGCACCTGAATTCAGTAGTTTTCATCATCATATATTGTTTCTTTTTTTTTTCATTTCACCTCTTGTCAATGGTTCTTAATTCCGATCAATAAAGACAACCATTTATGAAATGTTGCTCATGTGCTCAAGAATATGAAACTCTGATACCTGTATAATAGGTTTCGAATTCAAGCTCAAGAATATAGAATACTAAGATTTTTTTGTTTATCTAGACCTATAATGTATATTTTTTGGGAGGTGAAATTGCTTCAGGTAAAATAAAGAATTTGAAACCTTTTTTTTTTCTCCACTATGTTTCTTAATGGTGGAGTGGACTAGCTCTATGTCACAAATTAAACCATCTTTCCAAGGATCCATCAGGTCTTCTTATTTTTGTTCTGTTTCGTATTTCTATAAATTATTATTGAAAATTAAATTAAACCATCTTTCTTGAAATTTGATTTTGAGAAAAAATATTTAATTAGGGACACGAAGAATTGAGCAAAAATAGTCGGACCGTTGTGCTCGGGAGACAATGGAATGAGTATAATTAGAAGATGGATGGTGATTTCGTGTTGGGAATTAAATTAAATTGAATATCATACGTTGGACGAAAATTAATTTTCATTTGTAATTCATTGTTAAACTTGTAAAAATACTAGGAGTGATGATTCAATTTAATTCAAACTTGTTGTATACCAATCCAAACTAACCTAAATTGATGAGTTTTTAAAAATAATTATTTTTTTAATGTGCAATGTAATGTAAAGTATGAATATTGTTGAACATAACTAAAACATGATATATTATATATAATTTGTATAACATAAATATATACATAATTTTTTTTATATTTTAAAAACAATCATTATAATTATATACATATATTGATATAATACACGCACATAGAAACACATATATATATATATATATATATATATATATATATATATATATATATATATATATATATATATATATTTGTGCGCGCGCGCGTGCACACGCGCTACTTCAACTTTCATGAAAACAAAGAGTGTTTCGCAAGTATTTCATAACAACTTTGCATTTAAACATTCTTATTTATTTATTTATTTATTTTTATTGTTGTTGTTGTTCTGCTAAAAGCAACCATTAGAGTTAAAATTTTGGTCCCTAAAGATTTTTATTTTGTTTTTTACCTTTATTTATTGAGGTTTTGACATTTTAATCTCACACTTCATTTATTTTATTATAGTCTCTGTATTTTATGAGAAGAGCGAGTTGTTGAAGAAAAGAAGATTAAAGTTATAGATTATCCATATTCCATAAAATAAAACAAAAAACAAGAGATGATCCTGGAATTAATGTGTTCTATTTGGAAGAAAAAAAAGGTTCAATTAGATGATTTTCACTCTTTATTTTACAAAGAATAGTTGATGGCGCTCAATTGTTTTATTCAAAATGATTTTTAGTTTTATAACATAGTAAATATTTTTTAGGCTATATATTGATTTATTGAGGTTTATGGGGTGTTTCTTTTGTGCTTTAAAGTGAAAAACAATATTGAAAATGGTTTTTTATTCAAATAATCAAGATCTAACTTATAAAATTAGTGGAAAACATGTCGTCTATCACTATAAACAATACGATATATGTCTTTTCTCTCTCTCTTTTTTTTTAAAAAATAAATCATTCGCTCCTTTTTTTTCTAAAATAAATATGTAGCCACATGTGAACACCTTACCCTTTTTTTAATGGGAAGACTCATTGGCCCACCCCCAGCCCAAACGCCTCAAACTCTTTTTGACCTTAAAGTTTTTTGTTAATATTTTATTATTTTATTTTAATTGAAATAAATTAATTAAAAATATATTTAGGATATTATTTTATTAAACACAATTTATTTTTACTTTGGTTATGAATAGGATAGAAATATTTTATTATAGTATTACATGCATTTTTTTCTTACTCGCTATGATATATTTTGTTTTTAATTTTACTTCATCACTTTCATGAACTTATATGCTCTTATTATTGTATAATTAAATTTTAAAAAAAAATATTTAAATTTTTTATTAAACTCAATTGAATCCATGACACAAGATGCGAAATTGACAGGGTAACTTGAGTTGACTTAGGTCAACTCCAAATGACATCGTCTTAGCGTTTTAAAAAATAAGATAGGAAAATGTTTTCTTGAATACATTTTTTAAGAGATGTCTTATGGAAAACTTTTTTTAAATCAAATCATGTTTTGACTGGGTCGTCTAGGTCATGTTTAAAAAATGTAGAGCATAATTTGTCACATGCTCTACGCATCTTAGTCTCAGACATAAAAGCCTTCTTTATAGGTTTCTCAATGTGAAATCAATCTTCTTCAAACTCAATATGACAATCAACATAATTGATGCAAACCAAGGACCTGGACATGTTGATCATACACTCAGGAATGCAGCTAAATTTGCACAAGACCCTTTGTCACTTCCAAGTGGCCCAATTACAAGACTTAGAGTCAAACGTTTCAAAGAAACACTAAATGGGCTAATCCAAGAGATTTGGGTTGATTCTAAAAAGACCACGATGGGCTCAAATAATAATCAAAGCTTAGTCCACATCATCAAAGCAATTGAAAAGGCTAATAATTATGCAAAAACATTTTAGCATGATCTGACCATCAAAAAGGCATGGATTTGATGAGTTCCAAAGATATTAAATAGAGCAATGAATTTGATCTTGAAGGGTTATGTTAAATACATTGAATTTAGTCATTTAGCTATTTATGGTAGACTCTAGAAATTCAAGAGACCTAAAAATACGGGGACTTGTTTATGTTACTGTTTAAGCTCTTTTAAAGCTTTAGTTATGACTTTTCCTACTCTTTGAGGGTTGTTCCAAGTATATAATTGGGTATTTCGAAATGAATAAACAAATTATGCTTTCAGAAAATTATCATATCTGTGAGGTCTTGTGTTCCTCTTCGTTCTTAAAAGAACTCCTAGAACTTATCAAGTTAATCTTGTGACGTTCAGATAACTAAACTTATCACCTTGATTGTTAAGAGATTCTCATGTTTTCTAGGTGTGGCGTTTCAATCTTTCTTAGTCTTGATTCTCATCTTGTTAGGTGTCGGGTCAAGGCTCAACCAATCTTGTCTACACGATCTTGGGGTTCTAAACCATAATTCTTATTGGGTTTCATCACAATTGTTGATAAAGTTCATATCAATAATCAAATATCTTGATGTTGTTATTAGGGTAGGTTAACACACATGTGTTTCCAATTGCTTGGCAAAGAGCAGAAAATTGCTTGGACCTATTGTAAATCAATCTTCCTATGCCGAGCACCCTGTAATTCACTAATAATGTTAAACATGACTGTAAGAGGTTGCCTCATCGTCTAATTTTAGCTCTTCTTATAACCATAGAATTTAAGGGTTAACTAACAGAGTCTAGTAATGAAGGTTCCTCTATACTGAATTTTTATTGTGTCCCAAATAGATTTAAGTTGAATGATTCCTTACAAAACACAACTCATTTCTCATGCTGCTCAACATCAAAATGTGAGCTATCCTTGCGTTTATAGGTTTGATATGCTTCCATATCAAGCCTATGTTGAGTGTTTCCTTACTTAGGTTTCAACAATTGATCGAGTGATTGTTTCCAGCATTTCTTGCTCTTCCAGGAGAGATTCAATCTTACGACGCCAAGCATCATAATTCTTTTCACTTAGTTTGTCTTCGTTGTTCAAATCAGCAATAATACTCTTAGATGCAGCCATGTTAAGCGTTATTGACACCAATTATAAATATTAGTGTATAATGCAATTTAAGTGACATATATTGTCACTCCATTGTAATTAAACAAATAATAATCTAACACATACAATAGAAACGAAAAGAATGGTAAACACTTAATCAATTCCCATTTACATGGTCTAATTATAATTGAAGATTTAAATGAGTGCAAAATTATAGCTATTAGTTTCAACCAACAACCCCCACTGATCGGGTTGCGGATATTATCAAATAATATTATCAAATACATGCATATGATGTAATTAAATAAATTACATAAGATATGCATTTTAAAATACAATCAAATATCTTTTAAAAAATACAATATTAAAAACAATAAATTTTAGAATTATCTTATATTGTTGGAACATAAGTAGGGTTTCCAATTACATCATCTGCATCATCAAAGTCATCTCCTCCAAGTTCATTTTGCTCAAACCATGTAATGAATTTAGCAACAACATCCAAATGACTTGCGCTTCTTCCAGTTTGTCATATACTCTTTTCGGTATTCTCTCTCAAACAATATTCATCAGCAAGATTGTTGAAATTTACGGATGCTAACCTATATTCCAATGATAGTTGCACCGACATGTATTCTTTAGGCAGAGAATTGAGAACGATTAACACTTGATGTTCCATGATGCATATAACAATGTGCTCTTGAATTTTGTGAACAAGATTAATGACATAACTCATTAAATGATCAATTTGTTGTTGACTATCCAATACAACAAAATATTCCAAAAACACTTAAATATTATAATCAATATTTAATTAATGCATGTATCATCATTTTAGTAAAAAATTGCCAACGAAATTAAGCAATTTATTTTAACAATGAATAAACTAATATCATAATTAAACAATTAATATTTGTTAATATTAATTGACTTATTTTTTTATTTCAACTGTCAAATAGCAGTTTTCGATTGGCTGATGTGTTTGTTGCCATCATGCCATGTGATTGTTCGAGCGTTGAAAACTCATCAACTGCTCTTGACAGGTAGTTTAGGAAAGCCAGGGGTCTTCTAGAATGCATGTTGCACGTGTATGATGCTACAAAATCCGATAAACAAAAAAATTATTGATTGTAATTAATTGTAATTATAATATTTAATTTCAATTCAATTGATTAAAAAATTGAATTCATGTGCTTGAAAAATTAAATTAAATTAAATTTATTTTGTTTTTTATATAGCCTTAAAGAGTGTTTTAGAATATATTTAATTTATTTTTATTGGAAATGTAAATTGAAAAGATCGACCTTTGATTTACTTTGTAATATTTTTAAATATAAAAATTTATTTGGAATTCAAATCTTAATATTCAAAAGATTTCAAATATGAAATTTGATTAAATTCAATTAAAAAAATTTACAAACATGATGCAAGAAAAAAAAAAAAAAAGTGTATACACAACCCACTTAAGGTCCTCATTAAAGACAGCAAATGGTAAAATTGCAGATGGACACTGCTAAATTTAGGAGATCCACACGTGTGGTAAAGTAAAATACTCACACTTCTTCTAGGGAGGTAATATTTCCGACACTAAATTTCAACAGAGCAACCAGATTGGACAAGACCACAGAAATCATCTGCCACGTCGAGTTTCTCCCATTTACCATTTTGCCCATTCACAAGAAAGAACCCTTGTGGCCTACCCTCGAAATCTAATCCGGACAGAAATGTCCTTTCGCCTAGCTGAACTCCACAGGTCCCGACTTTCACTTCCGAGACAGACTCGGCCCAGCTGAACAGGTGTCCATCTCTGCCTACACCAAGAGAGGACCTTGGGCAATGTTCCTGGGTCACTTTCCACGCATCGTCAACTCGGTTCCATTTACTCGCTCCGAGTTCAATTGACTCGGCGCTTCCCTCAAACCCACCTTGACTGTCGGTTCTGTACCCACTCACAACCCAGAACTCGGACCCAATGACAACTCCCTCGCACTCGTCTCGTTCCTGACTCATCTGAGGTAGCTCAGCCCACTCGTCCTGGGTCACATCATACACCCAGGCTGTTCTCAACGCGTTCTTGTTCTCGTCATGATCGCCAGAGATTATGATCTGGCCGTTCAGCTCACCCGCAGCGAAAAAGGAACGGTTTTCAGGCATTTCCTTGCCTCGCTTCCACCGGCGAGTGGTGAACTCGTAAACAAAAACCTGACTCAGCGGCTCATACTTCACAGGGTCCCATCCTCCCAAGAGAACAAGCTTCCCCTCCGAGCTCGTGACTTGACAGAACAAAGGAAGCCCATCCGGGTAAACAGGGACCGGAATCCGGTCCCATGACCCGCTCACAGAGTCAAATATAGAAACTCCATACTTGAGAGGTCCAGCCGGCTTGGTCTGGCTCGAGCCGGTCTGGCCTAGCACAGCTTGGATCAAGCAAGCACCTTTATGGGTAAACCCGCCTTCCTTTCTCTGGTAGTAAAAATCCTTGCTTTGTAGAATCAGCCGCCAGCGTTTGCAAACTTGGGACGCGACTCTGTGAGCTGTATAGTGGAGCCGCACGAGGCATTCAAACGCTATTTCTTCAGGCAGACCTGGTATTAACTCGGCCATCTTCTTCCTCTTTCTTGAAAAGTGAAGTACTGTTCTCAGCGTGTTTACAAGTTTGAGCAACTCGAGCTTCCTTGCTCGATACTAATAGAAGAACTCGAAACTAAATTATTGTAAGTTTGTAACAATAACAGCGGCTAATATTGATGGTTTCGGTTTGGGTATTACTGGCCTTGACTTTCTCTATGTGCCGCACGCACGACGACATGACCAGAGAGAAGAGAAGCAGAGGAGAATAGGAGATGGAGGCTGGAAAGAAAGAGAGGGTGGGGCGGGTTATGGAACGGAAGACGAGGAAGAGGAAGAGGAAGAGGAAGAGGAAGATGAGGGAAGATGAGGGTTGGGCGGCGGCTAGAGAAGAAGAAAGGATGGGTAGGGTTTTATACTTTTATTGGTTTTTATACTAATTATTATATAATAATTAATTATTAATTATTATATAATAATAGTTAACATAAAAAATAGGGGTATTAATTTGTAATTAATTTGATTGAATTATTTGTAATGGAATGTATTTTAATTAATTATGTTTGAACTTATTGATTATTTCTTAATGTGTTTATTTTGTTTTTTTTTAAGTTTTTCTAACATCAAAAACAATAAGTAACATTAATTAATTTCAAAATTCAAATTCAAATACAACAACCATAAAAAAATATAGAATTACTTGAAAAACATATAATAAGTAGCTTAAATTTCAAATATTTTGGATCTTTTAATTATAATTAAATTCATTTTTTATTTTTTATTTTTAAAAAAATAATTTTATTGTTGGAATTTTAGAGATGTTTCTAATTTTGAGATTATGTTTGTTTGATTTTGTGTTTGTATTGTATAATTTAAAGTTAATTTATCTTGAATTTTAATTATATTTGTTAAAATATTTTTTTTCCATATATATATATATATATATATATATATATATATATATATATATATATAATTAATTATATATGAACAGTACAAAACCGGAACGGAACGCCGGAATGCACCGAAACCGGAACGTTCCGTTCCAAACAAAAAACCGGAACGGTACCCGGAACGGATTTTACAACTATGATGTAATCCACTATCCATTTCCTAGGCTAGGTGCTAGGCCCTCTTTATTTTATTAGTTTTTAAGTTGTTTTTTAAGGTGTGATTGAAATGCACTGTAAAGGAATATTTAGTATAATATTTAAATAATTATTTAATTTTATTATAATTCTTAAATAATATTATAGGTTTTTAGGAGAATTTTAATATTTTTTCAATTATTATATACTTGATATGCCAAAATAATGCTTGTGAATATTCAATAAAAGTGAATTTTTTGTTCTTTTAATATGATTTTATCATATTTATTAAAAACAATTCATTCCAAAAACTTTTAACTAGTTTAGATTATAGTGGATTTGCTTATGTTAAGATAATAAAATTTTACATTAATAATAAAAAAAAGTCAGATTATAAATGATAATTGTATTTATCATTGAGGTGATTTAACAAAGTTAACAATGGGTGGATAAGACAATATAATTGACCCAAGTCAATCTTGAAATTCGTTGATGTGATACTCTTTTTATAAATAAATAAATTGACATATTTTTTTTTATATAAATAAATAAAATTGAATTTCCACTAAATCAATCCGAGTTACAAATGTATCGCAAGATCAACTAAACCATATTAGATAAAAAAAAAAAAAAAGGTCAATGAATCACCTTGGTTAAGTATCATTACTGAAATTTTCGCATTGCTGCAGGTCGAAAAAAATCCCCTATAATTGAAAGAACTTTTTGTACATCGAACCATTTAACTTGTCTATTGTAATTAAGTATAAAATTAAAAGGCAAGGGTTTTCCACGATAGCTAACATTGTTCAATATCGTGGACCTGTTGTGTATTTTTTAATAATCCGTTTTGGTCCTTAAAGTTTTATTTTGAGAGACTATATTCTAGTTCAAAAAAGTTGATTTGGATTTCTTAGTCAATGATGGAATTGGAAGAAGGGGCTATAATGAAAAGGTATCAAACATAGGTGGTGTCATAATTTTTTTTTTTTTTTAAAAATGACTTAGGTAAAATAACACAAATTATACAATCTATATCTCAAAAAATACAAGGAAAAAATCAATTTAGTATAAAAAAATTAATTGTATTACTTTTCAGTTCTTAGTTTGAAAGAGAAAAGAGAAAAAGATCATTGAGTTTCGGAAATATTAGAGAAAATCATCACTTAAGCTATTATCGACCACATAAATAAGTTATTATTATTATTATTATTATTTTCATAGATTCCATGAGATTAAAGGAGCTTAATGATAACTTTTTGATACCTCAATATTTTCTTTAAAAAAATATGCTCAATCATGTTTGATTTTTGGTTTCTCGATCCATTTTTTGGTGTTTTGAGTTGATGGATTGATTTATGGGAATTTCAAGAGTAAGTGAGATGTTTCTAAGTAAACATGGCATAAAAAGTATTTTTTTTTTGTCACAAAAAACATTGCTCTTACTTTAATTGATGACCGGAAATTAGGCTTTTAGACAACGGGATGTCTCCATATTTCTTTTTTAGAAAAAAAATAGAGACAGAAATAAAAATATTTTTTTCAAAGTAATGCAGTGTTAAAACACCATTTTAAGTTTTTTCTTGTAATAACTAAACTGCACATTTTCATTGTAATAACTAAACTGCAGTGCCCTTTTGTGTTTGGGCTTCTGTTTAGGCTTTTTGTTCATATATATATATATATATATATGAGAAACACATTTATTTGCCTATTTTGAACTCACAATACTCACAATTAAGGGTGATTATTTTGGATTTGGTTTCGGTTTTTATCTATAAAAAGTTAAAAATAACCAAATAAAAAAATTCAAATAAAAATCAAAATCAAACCGAAACCAGTTTAAACATATTGGTTTCGGTTCGGTTCGGTTTTTATGTAAAAAACCAAAACATAATTTGCTTATGTAGTATAGAAGAAAGTTGTCAATTTCGTTTCGGTTGATGTTTTGTTTTTTCAAGTGGCACAGAATGTTTCAGTTTTAAGATATTTCGACACGCCGTTTCGGGGTTGTACTGATTATATATATATATATATATATATATATATATATATATATATATATATATATGAAAAAAGAATTAAATATTAATTTAACAAATAAAAAATATTATTTTAATATATTATTAAAATAAAAAAATAATTACCATTACACTGAAAAATCAATTGTTAATATCCACCGAACAGTGAACTAAATTGAAAAAAAAGAAATGAAAAAATAATATTTAAAACAACGACTCGGTCATGCAAGTATGCAACTATCACCCACAAGCGCACACATTCGAACTCCTTTTATATGTCGAGTCTCTCTCTTCAAGAAGAAGATTGAAGAGGAAAACTGTCGTCTTCTTGGCAGTGAAAGAAAGCAAATGCTTCAAAGTATTTGGATGGAATCTCTCCTGTGACTTCCATGATGTGGCCTCTAAAGTTTTGATCAGTCAAAATCTGCTCTCGGGTATTTCTTACTTTTATCTTCTTCTCTCTTCCTTTAATTTGTTTTAGTATCAGGAGCTTTGAAAAAGAGACTTACTCATTCGAAAAGATTATTGAGGTGTTAAGGGATTTGAGATTTTGAGTGAAATCGATCTGGGAAATGGAATAGAGGGGGGTGCAAAGGCGTTTAATTAATTCATTATTTTTTAATTTTTTCTCATGGCCGAAACGACGTGTTTCGACCGGAATTTGACCGAAAATTTTAGAATTGATCGGAATTTATCGAAAAATCTGAAATGCACCAGAATCTAACCTAAAATAAAAGTATATTTTATCTCATTTGGTACAAATATTTTGACTGTTTCACAACATTGACATCCCTGGTATATAAAGAGGTTCTAATCTCAGAGAGACGAGCTGGTTGCTTTACAGTGGTCGCTTCCCTCTCTCTAAAAGACTACGAAGCCGGTGATTTCACCATTCTTTAAACATTCAACTGCTATCTTCACATGTGTGTGTATTATAATCTTTCTATTCCCCATGTTAATATTTCCATTCTCTTCTTCTTCTCCTTTGTGGCCGTGATGTATTTAACAGCCATAAATTAGTCAATTTTAAAGAAACCCTTCAATCATTTGGCATGGCAATTTCAGGGTCTCTCTCAAATCGACTGTTTTGTCCATTTTCACAGAGAAAACTCTCCTCTTGCAGCCGCCATTTTTGTGTTTTTTTATTTATTTATTATTATTTAAGAGTTTAGTTGACATTGTGGTAGCAAACGAGGGACATGTGAATTTGAGCCACCTAAAAAGCAGATCTATTATGCTCTTTTTAACACTCCAAAAGAAAAAATAAAAAAGAAAAGAAAAGAAAACAATGCGATCTTTCTCTCTATCTCTCTATGGCTCTATCTATCCACGAGGCAGTGATGATCTTCGAAATGAAGAATCAGATAGAAAGGAGGGACACGTGAATTTTGGGAGGGCGATACTGTTAGGTCTGTTAAATGAAATGGGTGTTTTATAAATCTGTAGGAAGACGAAACATCATTCTTTCACAGACATTGTTGCCAGCCATGGTTGCGTTCCATCATAATTTGAACCGATTCGGTTTAATTTACCAGATTTAACCTTAAAAAAATAAAATCAGATTGAAAGTTTTTTAAACAAATTCAATTCAGATTTTTTAATGATTCGGTATTTCTCAGTTATTTTTTTTCCAGGTTTTTTCTCATCCATACTCACAATACTCAAGCTATTCTTGTTTTACAATGCTTTTTTTTATTGATATTTTCTTAATATCTTTTTAAAATTGAACACGTGCTATTTTTTTTTTAATTATTTGCATAAATAAACATTATTTTTAAATTTTTTTTTTAATAGTCTTACATGAAATACTTTTATTTCATTCAATTAAATTAATATGTACCTATTTTTATTATTATTTAATATAATAAAAAAATATTTAAATTCATTAAAATTTATCAAACTCAATAAACAAATTATCTTGAAAGATTAAATATTTATTCTTATCTCTTGATTTTTATATTTTATTTTTAATTATCATTTATTTTATTTTTAATTTATTCACACATAATTCTCAATTTCTTTTCCTATATAAATGTATTAACTTTTTTTATTTACACTTAAAAGAATTGATATAAAATACATGCACAAAAACCTACATATTATAAGTGAGTTACTTGTACACTGAGGGAGGGAGCACAAGTCACATATCTAGTTAATGCGAAACTGTGAAAAGCCAAATGTGAAAAGCAGTGGCATAGCACAATCTATAGACATTCCTCCACAGACCATATGAGAATAAGGGTTAAAGTGCAAACAATCGGCAGCCATGGATACTTAAACTGAGTTTATACGATGCATCTGATATAACATTATTCTATCTAGCAGCCAACTCTAGAAAATCCACAATCAGCCCATACCACTACATCACTAAACTCAACTAGTAACTGGTGCTGGGTCTCTTACTCGCTGCCAATGTTAATAATCACCTAGACAACTCTAGGCTCTGCTACGATTCCTAACTGGGCTCCTGCTATAGCTCCTTGAACCATGCGGGGACCTTGAGTGGGTTTGGTCTCTATACCTTCTATCTCTAGGAGAAACAGATCTGTATGGATTGCAGAAATATACGAGTAAAAACTGTTTTTCCAAACCCATCACATATTACTGGAAAGAAGGTCCAACTTCATTAAACTAGGAGCTGACCTTGAATAATGTCTTCGCCTGGGGGAAGGAGAATACACAGGGCTGCGAGAATAACTTCGTCCATAGCTTGGTGATGGAGAGCGCCTGCGATCAGAGTATCGTCCGCCGCTGACAATCAATTGTGCATGAATTAACAACTCAAGACCTAGCTTTGCACTCATCAAAACTGACAGCAATACAAGATACCTTAACCTTCAGACCTTTCTTTTTTCTTTAAAATTTTTTGAAGTAGCACTTTATACTCCCACACTAATGGGCAACCAAAAATTCATGGTGTTGGTGTTTTAACAACAGCAACCATATAAAGTATAAGATTTTTTTTTTTTAGAAAAAAACTCTCTTGTATCAGTCTGCATGAAAAGAAGGTTCAAATCCAATTTTCCTCACAATGCATCAAATATTCAATGAATGCAGACTGAGTTTAAATAACCAGAGTTACCTCACACGATCTCTTGCCCTCATTTCTGCAGGCTTCTTCCTATTTTCCTCAGCAAAAACAACTGTCAGTTCCCGTCCAAAAAGAATTTCACCATCCATGTGGTGCTTAGCATCTGCAGCATCAGCTGGTTCTAAATATTGGACAAATCCAAAGCCACGAGGTTCCCTGCAAACAAAAACATAAAGACAACACAGCAAAGTGATTCCAAACAAATAAAAATAAACAGGTGTCCTGACTGCCAAAGACAGGATCCAGACTCCAGGCTTGATGTGGAAGATCATGATAAGCACTTGCTGACACTCATGCCATTGAAATGAAATGATCGTATGGCTGCTAACCTTGTAGAAGTCAAATTTTAATTGAGATGATATTCTTCAACACTTCAACTCTTCAGAACGTATTCAAACCCACATTCCCCACTTCCTTGATGCACATTAACATGCACAGTACTCTTAGTACTTGAATGTCTGCAAGACACTCCCATTATTTCCTTCTTGCCTTCACTCTTATTACTTCATTCTTGCCTTCACTCTAATTACTTCATTTGTATCTTCACCACTTTCAATAAAAACAACCAAATTCCCATAAACCAGTAGCACATAATAAGAAAAAAATCCCACACTGAATAGTTTTGAGATTCGTGAATAAGAGATGATCTTAGAATTAATGTGTTCTATTTGGAAAAAAAGAAGTTCAATTAGATGATTTTCACTCTTTATTTTACAAAAAATAGTTGATGGCGCTCAATTGTTTTATTCAAAATGATTTTTAGTTTTATAACATAGTAAAATATTTTTTAGGCTATATATTGATTTATTGAGGTTTATGGGGTGTTTCTTTTGTGCTTTAAAGTGAAAAACAATATTGAAAATGGTTTTTTTATTCAAATAATCAAGATCTAACCTATAAAACTAGTGGAAAACACGTTGTCTATCACTATAAACGATACGATGTATGTCTTTTTTCTCTCTTTTTTTTTGAAAAATAAATCATTTGCTCCTTTTTTTTTTCTAAACAAATATATGTAGCCACATGTGAACATCTTACCCTTTTTTTTAACGGGAAGACTGATTGGCCCACCCCCAACCTAAACGCCTCAAACTCTTTTTGACCTTAAAGTTTTTTTGTTAACATTTTATTATTTTATTTTGATTGAAATAAATTAATTAAAAATATATTTAGGATATTATTTTATTAAACACAATTTATTTTTACTTTGGTTATGAATAGGATAGAAATATTTTATTATAATATTACATGCATTTTTTTCTTACACTATGATATATTTTGTTTTTAATTTTACTCCATCACTTTCATGAACTTATATGCTCTTATTATTGTATAATTAAATTTTTTTTAAAATTATTTAATTTTTTTATTAAACTCAACTGAATTCATGACACAAGATGCGATATTGACAGGGTAACTCGAGTTGACTCAGGTCAACTCCAAATGACATCGTCTTAGTGTTTTAAAAAATAAGATAGGAAAATGTTTTCTTGAAAACATTTTTTAAGAAATGTCTTGTTGGAAACTTTTTTTTGAATCAAATCACATTTTGACTGGGTCATCTAGGTCATGTTTGGACCTGTTAGGTCAACCGGGTCATATCATGTCAACTTTTACCCAATTTGATTTGAAACTCATGTAAAAACTGACAAATCATGTCCGCGTTTAAAAACGTTGTAAAAATTTCTCTATAGGAACACACAAGCTAGCAATGTATTATTCTTAAAATCCTTAATACATTCATGTCAAAAATATAAAAATGTAATTTTTTTAATTAAAAGCTTCTTTGTAATTGTGATAAGATGTTGTGTAAAATAAAAATTATCCTAGTAAAAAATGCCAAAAAAATGAATCACACTAATTAGATAGAAAAAAAGTATTAATTAGAAAGATATTTTTTTTCTCAAATCATTTATTTTTATATTTTTTATGGTTGCTTTTATTTTTTGTCAAGTAAATAACATTGGAAAAAAATTATGCATTTTTGTAGAAACAAATACTAGTAAGAAAAGAAGAAATTATACTAGCAAGTTGTTTTCTTTGAATGAAATTTAAATTATTCATCTTTTTATATATAAAAAATTATTTTCATATAATTATATTTTTTTAAAAAAAAAAGATAGTGGATTTGTACAAAATGAGATTATATATTTTAATCCATATCAAATTCTCAATGTTCCAATTTAGTTTTTAGTTTGCGTGAAACGTTTATTTCAATTTTTTTTGGCACATATAATTTTTAATTTATTTTATTAAACACATGTTATTTTCTAAATTCAAAATTAAAAAATGATGCATGAAAATCCTTTTTTGAAAAATTATATATTTATCCATGTGATCATTAAATGGATAAAGAATTCTTAAAAATCATATGACTTGCACACTAAATAAGAATTTTTGGCCATGCGCATAGGTCTAAAGCTTACACGGGAACTATTTTTGTTTAATTTGTTGTGCTAGGGGAAAAGGCACATGCTGTCACAGGATCAAATTTTTCGCCCAAAAGCAAGCCCATGTGGCAGTTAAGCCCCTACAAGACCCAACTTTAACTTTTTTAACCACTCATGTTTGCCTACAACTAAGTGCTTCCCCATGTATAGGTTTCCCCACATTATCTTTTGTTGCAAGGTAAGGGAAATACACAAGTAGAAAGGATATAATGTCTAGAATAGAACGAGTAATTATGAAAATCTCTCTCAACCTTTATTAATAAAGAAAATACATAAATTCGTTTATGTGTGCTATGAACAGAACTAGCATGTTATACACCTAACCAACACCCTCTTCCCCTCTCTCTCCACATAGTCAAGGCTTTGTCACTCTTGTATTTATGTCCATTATTACTTGCTTTTATTCCTCTCTTGTCATATTTAGGACCCTTAACCATAGCCTCCATATATTAATAGTCACATGCTTTTATTCCTCTCTTAGTCTCAGACATAAAAGCGTTATTTATAGGCTTCTCAACGTGAAATCAATCTTCTTCAAACTCAATATGACAAGTAACATAATTGATGCAAACTAAGGAGCTGGACATGTTGATCATACACTCGGGAATGCGGTTAAATTTGCACAAGACCCTTTATCACTTCTAAGTGGCCCAATTACAAGACTTAGAGCCAAACGTTTCAAGGAAGCACTAAATAGGCTAATCCAAGAGATTTGACCTGATTCTAAAAAGACCAAGATGAACTCAAATAATAATCAAGGCTTAGTCCACATCATCAAATCAATTGAAAAGGCTAATAATTATGCAAAAATATTTCAGCATGGTCTGACCATCAAAGGGCATGAATTTGATTAGTTCCAAAGATATTAAATAGAGCAATAAATTTGATCTTGAATGGTTATGTTAAATACATTGAATTTAGTCATTTAGCTATTTATGGTAGTCTCTAGAAATCCAAGAGACCTAAAAACATGTGGACTTGTTTATGTTACTATTTAAGCTCTTTTAAAGCTTTAATTATGACTTTTTCTATTCTTGGAGGGTTGTTCCAAGTATATAATTGGGTATTTCGAAATGAATAAACAGATTATGCTTTCAGAAAATTATCATATTTGTGAGGTTTTGTGTTCCTCTTCATTCTTAAAAGAATTCATAGAACTTATCAAGTTAATCTTGTGGCGTTCAAATAATCAAACTTATCACCTTGATTGTTAAGAGATTCTCATATTTTCTAGGTGTGACGTTTCAATCTTTCATAGTCTTGATTTTCATCTTGTTAGGTGTCGGGTCAAGGCTCAACCAATCTTGTCTACATGATCTTTGGGTTCTAAACCATCATTCTTATTGGGTTTCATCACAATTGTTGATGAAGTTCATATTAATAATCAAATATCTTGATGTTGTTATTGGGGTAAGGTTAACACGCATGTGTTCCCAATTGCTTGGCAAAGAGCGGGAAATTGCTTGGACTTGTTGTAAATCAATCGTCCTATGCCGAGCATCCCATAATTCACTAATAATATTAAACATGACTGTAGAAATGCCTCATCATCTAACTTTAGCTCTTCTTATAACCATAGAATTTAAGGGTTAACTAACAGAGTCTAGTAGTGAAGGTTCCTCTATACTGAATTTTTATTGTGTCCCAAACAAATTTAAGTTGAATGATTCCTTACAAAACACAACTCATTTCTCATGCTGCTCAACATCAAAATGTGAGCTATCCTTGTGTTTATAGGTTTGATATGCTTACATATCAAGCCTATGTTGAGTAGTGTTTCCTTACTTAGGTTTCAACAATTGATTGAGTGATTGTTTCCAACATTTCTTGCTTTTCCAGGAGAGATTCAATCTTACGACGCCAAGCATCATAATTCTTTTCACTTAGTTTGTCTTCATGGGTCAAATCAACAATAATACTCTTAGATGCAGCCATGTTAAGCGTATTGACACCAATTACAAATATTAGTGTATAATGCAATTTAAGTGACATATATTGTCACTCCATTGTAATTAAACAAACAATAATCTAACACATACAATAGAAACGAAAAGAATGGTAAACACTTAATCAATTTCCATTTACATGGTCTAATTTTAATTGAAGATTTAAATGAGTGCAAAATTATAGCTATTAGTTTCGACCAACAACCCGCACTGATCGGGTTGCGAATATTATCAAATAATATTATCAACTACATGCATATGATGTAATTAAATAAATTACATAAGATATGCATTTTAAAATACAATCAAATATCTTTTAAAAAATACAATATTAAAAATAATAAATTTTAGAATTATCTTATATTGTTGGAACATAAGTAGGGTTTCCAGTTACATCTTCTGCATCATCAAAGTCATCTCCTCCAAGTTCATTCTGCTTAAACCATGTAATGAATTTAGCAGCAACATCCAAATGACTTGCGCTTCTCCTAGTGTGTCGTATACTCTTTTCGGTATTCTCTCTCAAACAATATTTCATCAGCGAGATTGATGAAATTTAAGGATGCTAACCTATATTCCAATGATAGTCGTACTGACATGTATTCCTTAGGCAGAGAATTGAGAACGATTAACATTTGATGTTCCATGATGCATATAACAATGTGCAATTGAATTTTCTAAACAAGATTAATGACATAACTTATTAAATGATCAATTTGTTGTTGACTATCCAATACAACAAAATATTTCAAAAACACTTAAATATTATAATCAATATTTAATTAATGCATGTATCATCATTTTAGTAAAAAATTGCCAACGAAATTAAGCAATTTATTTTAACAATGAATAAACTAATATCATAATTAAACAATTAATATTAACAACAAATTAATATTAATTGACATTTTTTTTTATTTCAACTGTCAAATAGCAGTTTTCGATTGGCTACTAAAAGTGTAATTATCAATCCATGCTGCCGAATCTGATGTGTTTGTTGCCATCATGCCATGTGATTGTTCGAGCGTTGAAAACTCATCAACTGCTCTTGACAGGTAGTTTAGGAAAGCCAGGGGTCTTCTAGAATGCATGTTGCACGTGTATGATGCTACAAAATCCGATAAACAAAAAAATTATTGATTGTAATTAATTTTAATTATAATATATAATTTCAATTCAATTGATTAAAAAATTGAATTCATTATTTTGTTTTTTTATATAGCCTTAAAGAGTGTTTTAGAATATATTTAATCTATTTTTATTGGAAATGTAAATTGAAAAGATCGACCTTTGATTTACTTTGTAATATTTTTAAATATTAAATTTTATTTGGAATTCAAGTCTTAACATTCAAAAGATTTCAAATATGAAATTTGATTAAATTCAATTAATTTTTTTTTACAAACATGATGCAAGAAGAAAAAAAAAAGAGTATACACAACCCACTTAAGCTCCTCATTAAAGACAGCAAATGGTAAAATTGCAGATGGACACCGCTAAATTTAGGAGATCCACACGTGTGGTAAGGAAAAATACTCACACTTCTTCTAGGGTAATATTTCCGACACTAAATTTCAACAGAGCAACCAGATTGGACAAAACCACAGAAATCATCTGCCACTTCGAGTTTCTCCCATTTACCATTTTGCCCATTCACAAGAAAGAACCCTTGTGGCCTACCCTCGTAATCTGATCCGGACAAAAATGTCCTTTCGCCTAGCTGAACTCCACAAGTCCCGACTTTAACTTCCGAGACAGACTCGGCCCAGCTGAACAGGTGTCCATCTCTGCCTACACCAAGCGAGGACCTCGGGCACTGTTCCTGGGACACTTTCCACGCATCGTCAACTCGGTTCCATTTACTCGCTCCGAGTTCAATTGACTCGGCGCTTCCCTCAAACCCACCTTGACTGTCGGTTCTGTATCCACTCACAACCCAGAACTCGGACCCAATGACAACTCCCTCGCACTCGTCTCGTTCCTGACTCATCTGAGGTAGCTCAGCCCACTCGTCCCGGGTCACATCATACACCCAGGCTGTTCTCAACGCGTTCTTGTTCTCGTCATGACCGCCGGAGATTATGATCTGGCCGTTCAGCTCACCCGCAGCGAAAAAGGAACGGTTTTCAGGCATTTCCTTGCCTCGCTTCCACCGGCGAGTGGTGAACTCGTAAACAAAAACCTGACTCAGTGGCTCATACTTCACAGGGTCCCATCCTCCCAAGAGAACAAGCTTCCCCTCCGAGCTCGTGACTTGACAGAACAAAGGAAGCCCATCCGGGTAAACAGGGACCGGATCAATCCGGTCCCATGACCCACTCACAGAGTCAAATATAGAAACTCCATACTTGAGAGGTCCAGCCGGCTTGGTCTGGCTCGAGCCGGTCTGGCCTAGCACAGCTTGGATCAAGCAAGCAGCTTTATGGGTAAACCCGCCTTCCTTTCTCTGATAGTAAAAATCTTTGCTTTGTAGAATCAGCCGCCAGCGTTTGCAAACTTGGGACGCGACTCTGTGAGTTGTGTAGTGGAGCCGCACGAGGCATTCAAACGCTATTTCTTCAGGCAGACCTGGTATTAACTCGGCCATCTTCTTCCTCTTTCTTGAAAAGTGAAGTACTGTTCTCAGCGTGCTTACAAGTTTGAGCAACTCGAGCTTCCTTGCCCGATACTAATAGAAGAACTCGAAACTAAATTATTGTAACAATAACAGCGGCTAATATTGATGGTTTCGGTTTGGGTATTACTGGCCTTGACTTTCTCTATGTGCCGCACGACGACATGCTCACACAGTCCGAAAACATTTTTAAAATCGAAACTCGAATTCTGTGAACTTGTAACTGTGACCTTTGGATCTGTGTGATTATCCAAATACAAGCCCAGGCGCGCGAAGGTGACGTGGTTGATGGTGCTTGTCCACTTGAAAATGGAAGCCATTGAAGCATGCTTGCGGGCGGGCGTCGAGCGAACGCGATGCCCATCCACTTGACTGCAGTGAGTTTCGATGCCTATCTGAATCCAATTATTGGTTCGTGTGTGAGAGCGATAGTGCATGTAGCCGCTTTCAAATATTGTTTTACTTTTGCCAGGGCCGGCATTAATTTGGGCTTTGACTTTCCCACTCTGGGTGCGGTTCGAAACAAGGCGCTAGCTAGCGGAAAAAAGGAATGAATTGTTTTTCCCAATAGCTTCCCTTGTATTTATCGTCAGCTGTTTCTTTCAGTTATTATTATTATTATTATCATTTTTTATTTTTATTGTTTGACATTTTCGTTACTTGCTATTCCAAATCTGCATTAGAATAATATATATTTTTTATTTTTTTAATCATCTAAATATATATAAAAATAATTATTTGACATAGAAATTTTTTTTTCAAAAATGCTTTTTATCACAAAAACAAATATAATTGTTGTCATTTTTATTCTTATTTTACTGGTAGCGTTTGAGATTCTCGATACTTGCTTTTCAAAATCTGTATTATAATATATATATATATATATATATATATATATATATATATTATATTCTAAAATAATCTAAAAATATATAAAAAATAATTTCAGATGAAAAAATAAAAATTTCAGATAAAAATGTTTTTAGTCACAAAAACAAATATACTTATTATCATGCGTGTGCATATTTTTTTGTTTATAAAAACTTTTCGTAACGTGAACGGAGGCGCAAAATAGTTGAATCTAAAGGAAAGGAAAAGATCATCAGGTTCTTGAACCTGCGATTCAAAATTTCTCCTTTCAAGGATATATTCGTCAATTTCTTATACAGTAATAAATCAAAAGACAATTATACCCCTTTTCATCAATGTTATATTTCTTTAACTTCTCAGGGTAATCAGGTTATTTCGATGTGTTTAAAAAAATACGTTGATTTTAAAAAACTGCATTTCGCACCGGAAAAAAAATGATTTTATTGATACAGGAAAATTTTTTTTTTGAAAATTAAAATTGATAAAAAAAAAGTAAACAATGCAGGGTTTCTTTTAATCATTGTTGAATAAGTGCCCTTTAAAAGATTTTAGCCTGAATGATTTTTTAACTTTAACTTTTCAGTTTTTTAATTTGAAAATTTAATGTTATGGCTTCAAATTTTATTTTATTTATATTTTAGTTAAAATAGCTGAGGAAAGAGAAAATAATTGATTGATATGTTTATGTTTTTTTAATAAAAAGTAAACGTGCAGCTATTTTGACGAGAAATACTCAAAGTTAATAAATATTATTTTTTTGGTTTATTTTTGTGTTTTTTAGTGCCTATTGGCAATACGATTGAAGTTGTTTTTCAAAATATTTTTTGTTCAAAAATATATCACAGTGATATATTTTTATTTTTAAAAATTATTTTTGATATCAGCACATGAAAATGATCAAAAACATAAAAAAAATTAATTTTAAAGTAAAAAATAAAATATATTTTTTTAATTTTTTTCAAAAACACTTTTAAAACGCAATGACAAATAAGATCGTAATTAATATAAAAATGTTTTAAATTGATAATTTAGTTTCACTAAAATTCTAAAGTGATTGTTAGGTGTTATTAAGTTATTATTTATTAAAAATAGTGATTTTCCCCCTAATAACACATCATTTGATTTTTTTAAAAAATAATGGGTTAATTGTATATAATCCACTTTTTTTTTAAAAAAAAACAAAAACAAAAAGAAAAAGGTAAGCATGCAAATTTATTTTGGCAGGCGTAGCTTGTGGGTCCCTTTTCTCAGGCTAGGTTTTCATTTTATTATTTTTTAATTTTTTTAAGTGTGATTGAAATGCATAAAGAATATTTAGTATAATATTTAAATAGTTATTTAATTTTAATGTAATTCTTAAATAATATTATAGGTTTTTAGGAGAATGTTAATGCCCTTTTCAATTATTATATACTCAATGTGCCAAAAAATAATGCTTGTGAATATTCAATAAAAATAATATTTTTGTTTTTTTAATATGATTTTATCATATTTATTAAAAAAAAAATTAACTGGTTTAGATTATAGTAAATTTGCATATGTTAAGATAATAAAATTTCATATTAATAAAAAAAAGATCTGAGATTATAAATGATAATTGTATTTATCATTGATGTTATTTAACAAAGCTAACAATGGGTGGATTAGACAATATAATTGCCCCAAGTCAATCTTGAACTTGGTTGATTCAATAGTCTTTATATAAATAAATCAATAAATTGACATACTTTTTTTTTTTTAAATTAAATCAAATTGAATTTCCACTAAATTGATAGGAGTTACAAATATATCGCAAGATCAACTAAGCCATATTAGATAAAAACTAGGTCAATGAATCACCTTGGTCAAGTAATATTACAGAAATTTTCTCATTGCTGCAGGTCGAAAAAATACTCAACCATTTACCTTTTGTCTATTGTAATTAAGTATAAAATTAAAACGGAAGGGTTTTCCACGATAGCTAACATTGTTCAACATTGTGGACCTTTTGTGTATTTTTTAAGAATTCATTTTAGTCCTTAAAGTTTTATTTTAAGAGACTAAATTCTAGTAAAAACAAAGTTGATTAAGATTTCTTAGTCAATGGAATTGGAAGAAGGGACCATAATGAAAAAGTATCAAACATAGGCTCTACAACTCTTAAAATAACACAAATTATAAAATCCATATATCTCCTTAAATTTTAAAGAAAAATTCAATTTAGTATAAAAAATTAATTGTATTATTTTTCAGTTCTTAGTTTGAAAGAGGAGAAAAAGATTATTGAGTTTCAAAAATAAGAGAGAAAGTCATCACTTAAGCCATCATCGACCACATAAATAAATTATTATTATTTTTATAGATTCCATGAGATTAAAGGAGATAACTTTTTGGTACCTCAATATTTTCTAAAAAAAATCTATGCTCAATCATGTTTGATTTTTGGTTTCTCCATCTATATTTTTGGTGTTTTGAGCGGATGGATTGATTCATGGGAGTCTCAAGAGTGAGTGAGATGTTTCTAAGTAGAAATGACATAAGAAACGTTTTTTTTTCCAGAAAAAAACATTGCTCTTACTTTAAATGATGACCGGAAATTATGCTTGTAGACAATGGGATGCCTCCATATTTATTTATTTATTTAAAAAATAGAAGCAGACGGTAACTTTACAAAATCAAGAAGAAAAAAAGAAACCCAAATATTCAACGTGAAAGCCCACCCCACACTTAAGTTTTTTCTTGTAATAACTCTGAGAAACACATTTATTTGCCTATTTTGGACTCACAATACTAACAATTAGGGTGATCATTTTGGATTCAATTATATTATTATCTATAAAGTCAATCAAATGAATAAATAAAAAAAAACAAAACCAAACCGAAATTAATTTAAACCGACCAGTTTCGGTTCAGTTTATTTTTTATATAAAAACCAAAAATTAGTTTATTTCTATAATATAGAACGAGGTTTTGCTTTAAAAGGCTACGAAGCCGGTTATTTCACCATTCTTTAACATTCAACTACCATCTTCACGTGTATGCGTGCCTGTGTTGTAATCTCTGTTCCCCATGTTAATATTTCCATTTTCTTCTTCTTCTTCTTCTTCTTTGAGGTCGTGATGTATTTATCGGTCATAAATTAGTCAATTTTAAAGAAACCCTTCAATCATTTGGCATGGCAATTCAGGATTTCTTTGTCAAATCGACTGCTTTGTCTACATTCTCACTGAGAAAACTCTCCTCTTGCAGCCGTTAGTTTTTTCTCTCTCTCTCATTGTCTATCATTGCGTTTCAAATTTATTTTGAAAAATTTCTTTTTATTTTTTACTTTAAATTATAAAATTTTAGTATTTTTAAACCATTTTTATATACTGATATCAAAAATATTTTTTTAAAAAGAAAAAAAATATTATTTTAATATCTATTTTTAAATAAAAAACAAAAAGCAATATTTAAAAAGCAATATCAACTACATTTACGGTCACGTATTTGACATTTTGGTAACTTTTGCGGATGTGGTTTGAATTAATTTTCTGATCATAAAAAGCGAATCTGAGCCACCTAGAAAGCAGATCTATTATGCTCTTATAACACCCGAAAACAAAACAAAACAATGCGATC